>JAXGGA010003243.1:0-105855 GCA_038373865.1 Uloborus plumipes | reverse complement strand
GGGGGAAAAGTACATTACGTAACCCGTTAACATAATTCTAAAAGGCAACAGAGGTTCAAAGTTCAAAATCATGTACATGTGTACCAAAAATATAAACTAGGGCGGTATACCTTCCCCCTCCCCCCCCCAAAAAAAAAAGAAAAGAAAATTCAATACTCTGATTTTTCACAAAAAAAAAAAAAAAAAAGGTTTAAAACGTCTCTTAGAAAAACAAGAAAAGAAGATTTTTTTTGTTGGGGGGGGGGGGGGTACACCGCCATAGTTTATATTTTTGGTACACATGTACATGATTTTGAACTTTGAACCTCTGTTGCCTTTTAGAATTATGTTAACGGGTTACGTAATGTACTTTTCCCCTCCGAATTAGTAAAATGACTCTGAATTGGGGGGGAGGGGACTCTCTGGAAAGAGGGGGTGGAGGGGGAAACTGAGGTCATATTTGGAAATAGGGGGTCATTTGACATAAGAATCAGCCACAATTTTGTTTTTTTTTGGCTGAAGACCTGCTTTAAAACTTGAGTGCAAAGTGCAATTTTTAAAGCATTATTTTATTTTTTTTAAAAAATTTTACAGCGTGAAAATTTTTTCTGACCCAGGAGCCATAGGAGCGGATCCTATACTCTTGTTCTGCATCGAAAAAAATGTTTTAAAGGTCTTTTTAAAGAAACTAGAATAAAAAGATCGTTTTTGGTGATTTTTCAAATATTTTGGGGGGCCACGCCCCCCCCAAGTTCCCCGATTTTTTCTCGGTGCTCATGATTTTAAACTTTGAGTCTCTCTTGACCTTCAAAAAAATTTATTGGTGAATATAAGGCTCCTTTCCCCTCCAAAAAAAATATAATAGCCCTGAAACTAAGGAAAAATGAAAAAAAAGGGGGGCGTTTTAAAAAAAATTGGGACGTGATGGGGGAAAACGGGGGTCATATTCGGATTCAGGGGGTCATTTTACATAAGAATCAGCCTTCAAAATACCAGAAGCATTTTCAAGGTTTTTTTTTTGTCGAACAGTGTAATGGGTGATGTGCCACGGATTCACGCTTGTTATTATGCATGCAGCATTGCTTTCGGCCATTCTGATGGCAAAATTATTAGACCTGATAAGAAAAAGTAATAAACGAACTGGTGTGCCAGGATCTGATTTACCGGTTTTCATCCTCTTGACCTCCATTCTACCATCATTATTAGTCCAAAAATCCGCTCTAGTATTTTCGATCTTAATATTTTTTATTCTCGTCACAGCTTTTAGGTTCTTTTTAATGTAGATGGCTCTGTGTTAAAAGAGTTAATAGAATAATAAGAATCTTAGGAATTCTTTTCTTGGAAATATTTCCATCGTGTATGCGCATCGCAGTCAGTGGCGGGTTTTGAACATTTGAGGCCCTGTATCAATGTAGTTTTGGGAGCTCATTTGTCTATTATTTATAAGATAAGCATTTTTATAAATCTTAACCCTACACTGCATGATTTTTTATTTTTCTTAGAAAAAAATAAATGTGTTTGTCAATGTAATAAGAAAACATGGAAAAATATTTAAAAAAATTTAACTCTAAATTTTCACCCTTTTCTAATTAAAAATAATTTTGTTGCCAAATGGCTACACCATGCATTCAACAGATAAAAATGATTGTAAATGATGGCCTTGAAATTAGTTCTTTTTTGTAAAAAAATAGAGGAATTGAACATTTGGTGCACTGTACTCTTGTAATCCTTTACATTTTGACATTTTACATTATTTTTTATATGTACTTGTACTTTCCGATGATCAATTCTGTCAAATCTGATGTCTTTTGGAGGCTCTCTCGCGCAAGCTTTCTTTCTTTTCTCTTTTTTTTTTTTTGGTTTGTAACTAGTTCCTCTGTAGCTAATGGTCTCTTTTTAATACGCTTTTATTAATTTCACATGTGGGTTTGTTTGTATGTATGTATGTATGTATGTATGTAACTCTGAATAAAAGATAAAATTTACGTTCTTTGCAAATATAAAAGTAATATATTTAATATTATGTTTAATACTAAAGGCTAAACTGTATTGCATATTGATGTATTATAAGTACCGGATATTCAGTAGTTTTGAAAATCAGAGGGAAACCCGTGATGAGCGCATTCCATTGTAAAAGCGTATTTTTTAGTTTTTTTTCAAAACTATATTTTAAAATTATTAATGACTTTACTTGTCCAAGTAAACACAACGTTTGCGCTAACTGAAATCTAAAATGAACACGTTTTAAAGGCTTTTCCCTATTTATTTTTTGTTTGTTCACTCTGTTGAACATCAACTAAGCACTGATAATTGCGAGGTCTTATAAACTGCAGAACAGCCGAAAGTACCACTTTTGGGTCCGCATGATTATATTATGCCTTTCAAAAATAGAAAGAAGCTAGCGCGAAACATAAACAAAGCACATACTTCATGAACTATAGAGATGAATCGAAGTGTTCTCTGGATGCTTACTGCATAATGTTGCCAAATGGCTACAGACGTGTATTATGTCCTAGATTTTTTCCAAACAATTATTTTGATGTAAAACGCATCTTAAACGAAAGATAAATGTTTATTTTATTCATGTTATTTTTTAAAAAGACGGAGAAAAATATTTAATTGTAAAAAATAATTTCAAAACATGGTAGTTTGAGTGATTTTAAAAACTATCCATATGGATTCATTTAAGAGCATGTAACAGACCAGTGCTGCCATGTATGGAGGATAAATGGTGATAATTGCTTTAAATATACCCAATACTTGCTTTTTATGCATTGAGTTGCCTTATGACTACATTCTGCTATTCATAAGGAGGACAAATTGTCCATGTAGCCAATTGGCAACGCCATGCAGTGTAGGGTTAAGACATCACGTAGTAGTCAAACGAAAAAACTTGAAACTAGTTTAGCTTTGTGAAATTCCTTTTTTTTTTCATTCATATTCCTTCATCATTTTCAAAAGATTTGTAAAGAAGTACTGAAAAATACTGTCGGTTTCAAGAAATATTATTCGATTAAGCGTGGATTTTTAACACTGCGTCTATGTCATGAGGAAATATTCGGTTCCGGGATGTTTTATTCGTATAAGACGGGTATTCGTTTATCCGTTACCCGATTTAGCGGGGCGGACAGTATCTTCTTCCTACAATGGAAGCCGCTACTATGAATTACATTTGTTTCAAACAGTTTTAATTCAATGCGACAGATTCCAACAAAGCGATATTGTTCTATTTTTTGGCGATTTGATTCATTTGAGGCGTTGATTTAATTAACCGGCGGCCACTGTATTACTAAAGTAGAACTTATTTTCATCCTAAGTTCAATCGCAGTTAAATAATTGAAAAGTTAACACTCGAAACGCGTTTTTCAACCTAAGTCGTATTTATAGTGTGCTGTTAATAAACTAATGATTAAATAATAGCTTTGTTATACATCGATCTGCTACATTGGACCGACTCATAGTTATTATTATATCGACCCCCATGAATTTATATCGACCTCTTTGATCATCCTTGTATTACATACATGTAGAATTTTGAAATTTAAGAAGGAATTCCAGACTGAATGGAATAAAAAAAAAAACAGAGCCGCACTTCTTTCAGATATAAAATGGGAAGAACGAAACATTCCATCAAAAGATACGCAATTCGTGGAAAAACTGAAAGAGGTTTCAAAAGTTTTATGCAACTTTCTACTTTTTGTAACCCCTTCCGGGTGCTTGAATAGTGCGTTTGAAAAATTCTTTCCTAATTACCGCCCAAGCTATGCTTGTATGCTAAGCTTGGAATCTCATCAAGGATTTTTGGCACTAACTCAGATTTCTTTTCGCTGTTTCCTACATGCTTGTTTTGTCCTGCTATAATTGTGTCGTTCTTTTTATTATTGTGTCCCCAGAACGTTCTTTTGTTGTGAAATGCTGATTGTTAAATTTTTTCCCCCTAATTGTTTGCTCGTCCTTGTTTGCTGTGATATTACGTGTGCATTTATTTCATGTGTTCAACGAATGGTGCTTTTTTTTTTCTGCTTAGAATATCTTTGTTGCTCTACTTAGTTTTTGTTTCGAACCCTTCCACGTGTATATTTGTGTTCTTCCGTCGTAGAATATGTATCCAATGCTCATAGCGTTCTTAGTGAAATGCAAATTTTGTGATCGAATTGGTTTAATTGTCTTTTGCGTTGCAGTAAGGTTGAGTCGGTTGAGGTCATAAAGATAGAACTAAAGTGTGTTAATAATAGCCCTTAAGTTGCAATTATTATCCTGTTGGCACTGAGTCAAAGTAAAAACTTTAATGAGGATGGTGATTGTGCTTGAAATAAAAAATTAAAAGGGCAAAGACTTGTTATTTTCTGTTGCAAAATATTATATAAAGTGAATATTATTGAGAATTATGCATCGGGAATCGTAAAATTTTGACAATTTAAAAAAAGAAAAAAAGAAATTCTCTAGAGAACTTTGTTTCAACAAAAGTAAGAGAAAAACTTTTCTAGGAAGTTTCAATTTATTTATTTTCCCGTAAGGGAGTATAATTCCGCATTTAAGTGCATCATTATTGTTATTGAGGATACTGTTTTTCTGACTTTCTTAACACTGTCAAAAACCTTCGTCGCCTTTTCTCTGCACACTTCATTGGTTCTATATTGAATTTTTAAATGATGTGGTAAAGGGACAGCCAACGGGCATGCGATATCATTTAAAATCGGTTACTAAACATTTGTTGCTCATGAACCAAAGACAGGTGTTTTTAGTGTCGTACCGAGCAGGGGTGCCCACAAGGGGGAGGGGATTATGGCGCAAGTTGCGCCATCAAAATTTTTGGGGGGGATTTTTTAAAACTGATTTATTTATTTATTTAAATTATTTACGGTTAAAAAAAATATTCATTCATTATTTTTTTAATTTAAATTATTTCTTTATTAATTTTTTTTTTTTTTTTTTTTTTTTTTTTTTTTTTTTTTTTTTTTTTTGTGCGTGTGTGTGTGCTTGGAATTTCTGGAAGAGAAAAAAGCGATTCTATTCAACGCATAATTCGAACTTTTAAAAAATAAATAATATATAAAAAATAATAGTAATAATTTAAATAAATAAATAAATATTATTTAAAAAAATAAATAAATAATATTAAAAAAATAAATAATATTTAAAAAAATGAATAAATAATTAAAAAAATAAATAATATTTAAAAAAATGAATAAATAATTTAAAAAAATAAATAATATTTAAAGAAATAAATTAAATAAAAAAGAAGGGCAAAAAAAAGCACAAGAGGGTTGTGAAAAATTTTGGGGGGGGGGGAATTTGCGCCATTGAGCTTGAGGGGGATGGGCACTCCTGGTACCAAGTACTCAGTAAATTCTCGGTAGGATATACCGACCCAGTGAATGAACACTTAAGCGAAATTTCGTTTTCAAAAATTAATAACATCGTTAAAAATTGTAATATTTGTCACATGACAGTAAAAACACTTTAGGTGATATATGTAATTATTTTTTTAAATATTGCGCTAATTTTTATGGTTCTGGATCAGGTTTTTTGGGGAGTTGAAAGGAGAAAAAGTGCCTTGACCCAGTGAATGAACACCCCAAACAAAACACAAACGCAGCATTTTCTAGCCATTTGTTTTTAGAAATGTGTAGAATGACGTGCCTACTGCTGATTCATCTAAAAAATGGTTTATTTTTTTAATGAAAATTACGAAGTGTTCATTCACTGGTCTGTATACCCTACTCGAGCAAATTTCATATTCCATTTTACTGCGAATCATTTGAAAATTTGGATCGATAACTTTTTAAACCATAGTATTACAAATTTAATTTTTTTTTGCAGAGTGATAGCAATACAAAGAAGTAAAATTAAGTCATTTTTATAATAGTAAGAAAAAGGTTGTAACTACTTCCGGTAAACAAATACTTTGGGGAAAAAACAAAAGTAAAAAAATGCCATGAAAATATTTTCATTACCAAAATCATTGTATTTGAAGTTGTGGTGCAAAAAGTCATACCGAGTACTCTGTAAGTCGGTACTCGGTCAAAGGGCTAATCGGTACTTCCAAGTTGTTTCCTCTGTATTGACACTGTGCTGGCAAAGAAACAACTTTTACAGAGTTCATTTGGTTTTCTTCAGAATAAACAGAAGCTAGAAATAGATTTAAAAAATTAGTTTGCAAGTTTGCGAATCAAGTTACCTTAAATACTTAAGTCACCCGAATTGACTTGTTTCTTAAGTTGACGATCTCTTTGATTTATTTCTTTGGGAAACTGAATTTTTACTGTTAGTCTCATTGTCCTTGTATTTGTTTCACTTTTGTTTTATTTCTAATATATTCATATTACTATGTAAATCTCATATGTTTGCTCATGCAGATTTTGCTCGAAATTCGGAAAGGTTTTTGGGTCTTTTTCTCCTTGTTTATGTCATGTGTTTTTTAGCGTAAAATAAGATTTCATGCCTTTTTCTTTTCTTTTTTGAAGTTAGAATTTTATGTGTATCTCTGGACTTTTTCTACATAAGTTCTCTCATACCTTATAAATTATGAACGTTTCGTCAAGCATCTTACACGGGGAACGTGGTTAAAATAATCCTAAGACTTGTGGAAATTTAAGAAATCGTATGGATTCTCATAAATTTCATTTTGATCGTTCACAACGTGTGTTTTCGTTATCAATATCACTTCATGCAAAAAATGTAGAGCTTTATAATGTAAACATTTTTTATTTTATTTTATTTATTTATTTTTACTTATTTATTCCTTTATTTTTATTTTTTGCCTCAAACAGAGAACTCTGACTTATAGTTTTAGCTGTATTTTAGTGGAAAGAAATTTACTCGGCTATGCTGCAATGTTTTCTTCATTTATTATTCAAAAGAAGGCTCCGAACTTTAACGTTGTGAAATTGGCATTTTTTAGATCCCCCTTTATTGCTCCTTAAAGTCTTTTTTTTTTCTTCTTGAACTTTTTATGGCAACTATTTTTAGTTTCGAAACCTGGGTCACGGCAAATGAGGTATTTTGTTGCACTTGCGGAAACAAAGAAAGAAAGCGGCTCTATTAATAAATAAGATTTATGTGTGCTGTGTGCTGCCAGTGAATACGAAAATAAGTGAAACTGAATTCTGCGTAAATTTTATTTACGAGCTTGTTAAGTATTTTAGCATCTTTCATATCAAAGTTAGGAAGAGTTTTGTCAGAATGACAGAAGTTGGTGAAGAAGTATTTTTGGAGTATATTTCAGAAAAAATAATAACGCATTTTCTTGTTAGAATATCTAAAAAATGCAGAAAACCTTCTTGCTTCTCGCCCCCTCCCTTCTCCCTGTGCCTTTTTCTTCCCCTGAATTTTTTGGATTAGACGGAAATGAAAACATTTCCTTTAAATGTATCAAAGTTTTGATTAAAATATAGAGATTTTAATGGTAAAAATTGAGCATATTTTATCATTTCTTTGAAGAATTGAGAACACGCTGCAAAATTTTGAAAATATGCCGAACTTTTAAATATTCGTTTAAAAATTTAGTATTCTATTTTTGAAAAGTTGAGAAGTGTTTTAAATTTGTATTATAATTATTTAGTTTTTAAGAATCCTTTTGCAACAAAAGTGAAGAGATTTTCTTCCAGTGTCCGAACTCTGGAACAAAAAGAAATACGAAGTTGTTCGAATTATTCTTTTTTGTTTTCATCCGACATAAGTTTCATCGGTAACATCTAACATGATTGGTTGAGCAGCCACTGAAAAAATGGAAGAATGCGATCAGGCAATTATCTTGTATCCCGTCAAACCACACCTCTTCGGCTTCAAGTTGTGTTTTCTTCAATTTTTTAGGGTTACCTTATATACGGACCTGTCACCATATCTATTATTACTATTGTGTTATACAAGCAACACTCGGTATAACGACCTTCTCCGACCGACACCAAAAGGTCTTTGTAACGAGCGGTTGCTATACGAGGGAGAATTTAAAAAAAAACATAATTGCATCATTCGTGTTCAGTACTTTCATTAAAATTAGCAATTTGTTAACTATTTCAACTAAGTACTCATTTTTTTTCATTGGGATTAAAAAGTATGTCTGTGCAAAATACTACAACAAAATATTTAATATGTTGAACTAGAAAATATAAGAAAACAAATTACTGCACTTACTAATGAGAAAAACTCAGAAGCTGTTTGTATTTTTTCAAAGCATAATTTTCCATTTCAGTTATAGATGACATATTTTGTGCCCAGTATTTTTTCCTTGCAAAAAACATTTTAAAATTTTAATAGGATTAGAAACATTCTTTATACCAAGAACTATAGCTACAAAAACCTTCTTCCTGGAGATGATACATTAATTTTTTCCCTCCCTTGTGGAAGTTGCACTGAACACTGAAGATTTCATGCACTTTTTCCGTAAACAATAATCAAGGTCATTTAAAGTTAAAAATGTAGAAACATGCTCTGTTTGAAAAAAATACAGCAATGGTGCCCGCTTAATTTGGTCCCTATATTAGATTAGACGATATAGAAAGGACGCTGTGCATGAACTAAATTAACGTAGAGTATATAGGGATAAAGTTGGGGTTTTTCTCACTGGTCGTTATAATGTGTATTCGTTATAACGAGCGTAAGTGTATAATATAAAAAGCAAAATTTTTTTTTCATTTTAAGCTATATGTAATGAAAACACGCATCTCTCTTTTTTGTAGGAACATGGCATCAGGCGTAGAAGCTCCACTGAAAAGTATTTATCATATTCCTCATCAACAAACTCCTCTTACAAATGGCGTCAGCCCTGCTGTCACTCTCACAGTTCGTCTCATTATGCAAGGAAAGGTACGTTATTACTGCTTGACGTCTATTGTCTGATTTTCTCAGGTAAAACCTTTCGCGCATTTACGCATGCGTCATGTCTCCTCTGATCTTACCAAAATAGGGGTGTGAGGTAAGATAACAATAAGGGGAAGAATAATAAGAAGCATTTTGAGCCGTATCAAACAACGTAGAACGATGCTAATTTCAAATACATAGATTAGTTGAATGTGTCAAAAGTATTGTAAATGCAAGTTTTAAATTGAAAACTTCGGAAAGTTACCACCCATCACCCCCTTTTTTAGTGGAATGGTTCCCGAGTGCTAGGTGCGGCTTTCAAGAACGGACAGTAGTTTGGCTGTCACATTTTAAAAAATTACGTAGGGCAACAGATATAAACGCAAATATTTTCACTTTGTGGTGCACACATTAGTGGTGCGACATCGATAACAAAACATCGATGTTAGGAATTCAAGCAGCGATGTCATTGATACATCGACCAAAAAACATCGATATTTTCTTTTTTTTTTTAACGTGTATATTTGAATGTACAGTAACCCCTCGTTACGTCACGCCTGTTTTTCGTTCAATCGGATAGATCGCGTTTTTTCTTGCCTCCTGAAAAACATTGACCTTGAGGCATCGATGGTATTGAGAGGAAACTTTTCCAGTGAATAGATATTGTAACTACTGATTAACGATGTAACTTTTTTTACAACATATTTTTATTTTATTTATATTAGACTTAAATTTAAAAAAAAAAAACACATCGACTTTGAAAAAAGCACCGTAACGCTTAACGACAATGTTTAACAAACATCGATGGTTACTTAGAAAACTTTTTCTGATGAGATAGATACTGCAACTATTCATTAACCGTGCAAATTTTTGATAAGAATAACTTCCGCATATTTGCGAATCGTTTTTGCTGAAATATAAAACATAAATATTTAATTTAAAGCATATATGTTTGAAAAACGTCGATTATTTTTTTTTAACTATAAAAATTTGAAAATTCATAACTTGGATATGAATGATAAAATACTTCCTTGTATTAAGGTTCAACCGAGGTGCTAACTTGAATTTATTTCTTAACTTGTGATTCCATGTTTGAACTACGAACAATCTGTTTCTTATGCATTTTCAATTTCGATAATCGCCGCATGTTTATTATTATTATTTAATCTTTTAAAGACTCATCGCCCCTCAATAGCTTCCCCTCTTGGGGAGTTAAATCGCCCCTTTTGGGGCATTCGCCCCCATGTTGGAAACCACTGCTCTAAACTGTATTAAGTTTGAAACAGCTTTATATTCGTGTTGAACTATAAATGAGTGCTAGTTTGAATTTTATTTGTTTTTTTATTTGTTTACAGGAAGTCGGAAGCATTATTGGAAAGGTGAGAATTATTCTTTGAATAAACATTTTAGCAGTATTTTAGTTGCTGAGTCTTTTTTCTCATGTTTTATCTTTCTTTTTTGAATTTCAGAAAGGTGATAATATAAAGAAATTTCGAGAAGAGGTAAGGGGTAACACTTTTAAAATCAGTAGTATCTAATTCAGTTAGCATCAATTAAACCTATGTATTTCGTTCATGTTTGTCCTTTTATGTTATGATCGAAATACATTTCTTAGGAGGAAATAAATATCCCCTTCAGTCGGAATTATGAAATAGTTAACCAAAAATGTTTTTATTTGGTACACAAAGTACTATCGCTAAGAGCATCTCACAAACAAAATTTCAAGCTTGTGAGTAAAAAATTAAAAGAGTTATGACGTGTCCAATTTTCCAGATACATATTTTGAAATTAATATTTCAGTAAAAAAATATATGAAATATCACACAAACTTTGTCGTAAAATATTCTCCAAACAATAACAAAACATAATATAAGCATTTGAAATGATAAATAAAAGATCATACAATTTTAGAAAATTCAGAAAAAAAGCAACTTTTTCGGCGAGAGTGCATGGTTGGAAAAACAACCCAATCCCAGTTTCTCAATCTATTTTTGGGAATGTTGCCAATCCCAAAAGCAGAAATTTTTGCTCAGATAATAACAAGCAGATTGCAAATTGTCAACTACAAAAAAAATCAAGTAATTAAGTCAATTATTAAATGATTAGCAGCTGTTCAAAGTTGATGTCCGGTATACCGGACACCAGGTCTGAAGGGGATATTTAAATTTTTTTCATGTAATAAAATCTAATCAATAAATTCACAAGTGTTATTATTTGCTTCAATTAATGAAAAAACTTTCTCCAGCTACCAAGCTTTGGTGAAATAAAACTTGGTTATTGATTATTTGCTATCAACAGCTATGCTCTTATCATTATTCACTAGATAATTTTAATGCATTAAACAACCTGTGAAAAAATTATATTTTTATTTTTAAATCTTGGATAAGATTCAAAGAGAGGTATATTTTTTTTTTTAAATCATTGAAACAACTTTTAAAATATTAGCTGCAGTTCGGTAACTTTGAAATTTTGCTTTATGTAATGTATTTCTGATAGAATTATCATGCTAATAGGCGGGAAAGTTACGCATTGGCATTTTAAGTTTCTAAAAATATGTGATAGTATGTTTTCAAACGTAGCTCAAACACATTACTATTATAAAGTATTTTATGTCAGAAAAAATATAATTCATTTTCCTCTCTGACTTTTTTGTTTTCGAACCTAAAACTCTTTTTTTTTTTACAATCCAGGATTTACAAATTCCTGAAAATGTGTATGCATTTTATTTTTAATTCCAGAAAAGTTTTCTAAATTAATGCTTTTTTGTGTGTTCCACTTTTTTAAATTTTCATATTAAAAAAAAAACTTTTTTAGGGAATAGCAGCAGCATTTTTTTTTTTTCCAAATTAGATCTCCTTGTCATTTCTTTTTTAATTACAGCTTCAACAACGAATAGCATTCACACTTGTACTTAATAAAATGCAAAATATATTGTATTTTCTTTTGGAGCAAACAGTCTTTTGTAATTTTTTTAAATTCAGTTCTAAAACTTGCTTTTTTTTTTTTTAAATGTTGTGAGTAAGAAAATTTTTATTCCGTGTAGAGTGGCGCTAAAATAAACATATCAGATGGCTCATCACCCGAAAGGATCGTCACTGTCACTGGTTGCACAGAATCAATTCTGAAGGCTTTCTCATTAGTTGCTCAAAAGTTTGAAGATGTAAGTCTTTCGATTTTAAATAATTCATTTACATTTTAACTCTTTCTCTTTTTATTATTTTTTGAACCGTATTTTAATGCGTATTATCCGTGGAGCCTATAATCCGCGGTAATAAGATGGCAAAAAATGAAGTTGATTTCGAATTTGACATTCAATCTTAGCTACTAAATTAACGTGAATTTATAATTATTAAGCTATGATCAAAATTATTCGAAAAATAAATATTTATTCTTGAAATCATGATAAAAGAATGCTAATTACTTTAAGGCAATGAGTAAAAACAAAAGCGCAAACAATGTAGTGCAATGCAAATGGCGACAGCTTCGTTATCGGTAATGTTGTTTATTTTATCCAGCTTGAATCTGTAATGTTGTTTATTTTATCCAGCTTAAATCTGTAATGTTGTTTATTTTACACAACCAGAATCGCAGGAAAGTAGATTCTGGCTATGTAAAATAAACAACATTACAGACAACAACGCAATCGCCCTTGATGAATCCTGTAATAAATTGAGGTTCAATAGGTTGCATTGAAGGGAAGAAAAAAAAACCTTGATAATCCGCGGAAACGTATAATCTGTACCCCTTTAATTCTATCAGTTTTTGACAGATAATACACAGGAAAATCTGGTATTTATTTATTGCAAATGACATTTTAAAAGCATTATGCTACTACTAAGGACATTTATGGCTCCTAAAGCAAGATCATATTGATTAGAAAAACTGTTCATGACGTCAAGTTTATTTATTTTTTTTAAATGTTATATAATTTACATTTTTGTGAATGGCACATTTTTCATGCTCTTTATATTGATGCTCAGCTCCAAACTTACTCATTCACATGTAAAAATAAAATAAGAAATAATGTGGAAAAATCACACATTGATTAAAAAAAAAAGAAAGTAAGGTTAAAAAATAATAAAAGCTATCAAATGACAACAACAACAAAAAAAATAATTTAAATGTAAAAAATGCTAAAGCATTTTTGTGACAATTTTTATCATTAACACATTCCTATAATCAAAATAATTCATTACTGTTGGTACACTGCTCTTATAAAAATATAGCTTTCACAATTCTGTACCTCAGAACCAGACTAACGTAAGTCCATTTTCGTCATTTTTCGGTAGAGGGGAAAAACTATTGTCGAATACATCGTTTTCCCCCTCTACTGAAAAATGACGAAAATGGACTTACGTTAGTCTGGTTCTGAGGTACAGAATTCTTCATGCAAAAGTAATTTCTTTTTATTATAATTATTATTACTTTTTTTCACAGTATCCATTTATTTTGCCCAGGCACTTCATTTAGGGGGGGGGCAGGGGGTGAATTACCCCCCCCCCCTCCCGACTTTGGGAAATCAATGTATTGGCATATAAGTGGCCGTGGTTTTTGCCACTTTTTGGCAAATTTTACATTGTGTATGCACCCTTTGCCCCCCCCCCCCTGGAAATTTTCGAAATGACGTCCCTGATTTTGCCTCCTTTTTTTCTACAGTACTAATTCTTCTTCTTTTTTTTTTTTTTTTTTCAAACTTTCTTCAGGATTTACAAGCTAGTGTCACTGGAACTAATGTTCCAAAACCTCCAGTTACACTTCGTCTCATTGTTCCTGCTAGTCAATGTGGGTCGCTCATTGGAAAAGGAGGCTCAAAAATCAAAGATATTAGAGAGGTCTGTTGTTTTACATGAATATTTTTGCATTAGTTAGTTTTGCTTTTGGAAGTTATCATTCTATTTTTATTCTGTGTTTCCATTCATTAGTTTAATATTGCAACAAATACCATTCTTAAATCTTCTTTTTCGCCCATTTAAAAATGTAGGAAACAATAATTTAACTGCGATATTTTTTTATCTTAAGAACAGGTGTTCTGTTTAGTTATGACAACAGATTATTTTAGTATTTTTAATGCATTAAATAATCCATAATGCTTATAAAGCTTTTTATGTCATGCAAAAAATGCATGACATATGTCAAAATTTTCTGTTCTATTAAAAAAAATGTTGGGGAGTGAGTTTTTGGAATCGGCTATTCTCTTTACAGAATTTACTGTTGACACAATCATCACTAATATCTATTCAACAGCAGCCGGAAAATTTTAGGTATTTGATGGAAATTTTTGGTTTTATAGACTGATAAAATACCTATATCTGAACTCGTCAGTACTTTGTTCTTTGCTAGTGAGAAATGCTGTTTTTTTTAATTTTATTCCTTCTAGTTCACTACCATACCAGAAATGAGTCGTTTAGAATCAAAACCTGTTAATTCCATTTTTCAAATCCATAGTTCTGAATGCTATGGATCTGAAGGGGTTTTGACTTAAAATCTTTACTTCACATTAATTTTTTTAAATTAAATTTAGTGGTTTTTAATCTATTGCCTTTAAGACATTGGTAAAAGAGCTTTTGAACTTTTTTTGTATATGAAAAATTATTTTTCATCAAGGTAATTTTTAATCAAGGCAAGACTTTATCAGCACTCTGATAAAAATCTTATAGCCAGATATTTGCTACATTTCTTTTGTAAATGTAAATAAATCTACTAATGCCACTCTCTTGTTTAGGAGTTTTTTTTTTTTTTTTTTTTTTGATCTTATGGCTATTAGTGTTTTAGTAAAAAGGAAATTTTCCCTTGGAGAATGTACTGTTAGTATATTGAAGATGTTCTTAAAAAGTGTTTCTTAATATTTTCAAAAAACTTAACTTCTTGCTATTCAAAAAGTCATTGTACAAAATAAATTTAGTTATAAAAAAATTTTCAGGCCACTGGTGCATCTATTCAAGTAGCCAGTGATATGCTTCCCAATTCTACGGAAAGAGCTGTTACTATATCTGGTACAGCTGAAGCTTTGACCAAATGCATCTACCAAATTTGCTGTGTTATGATGGAGGTAATTATTTGTTTTGTTATTATTCTGGAGAATTTTTATTAGTTTAATGAAAAGTTGAATTCTTTGCAAGATATAATTGCTAAGAATTTGACTTTATAAAGAAATTAATGATTATGATTCTTACATCATGTATCCTTTCATGAATTCTAATTACTAACTGTAACATATACGATTCTTTGTAACATTTTGTAGTCACGTCCATTGAAATTGAAGTCGTATGTATGGAATTAATAGCTATGCGTAATACCTTCAATTCAATTTCATATTTTGTTGTGTGTTATTCAACATTTTATAAGCACACTTATATTTGGTCCTTCGACTTTGCTATAAACTGGCACGAGCTATCAAAGCTTTTTTTTTTTTTTTGAAAAACTGTGTAACTCGTTTAAGTTTTCTTTTAAGACATTCTGTAGTTTGATGTGAAGTTGTATAAAGATCCTTTTTGAGTACTAGAAATTCCTCAAAAAAGAAAAAAGTATATATTTATTACATAAATTTTTCATTTTGTCTTCTTAGGAGTGGGCCCTATATGTCCTCAAAATATCGTCTGTGTAAAATTGAAAATTTTTTACCTTAATTAACTACATTCATTGCAAAATATGTATTTGCTAAATAGTAATGCAGTGGTCTCCTCTTATATGATTACTTTTGTTCTTCACAATTTTGATTCAATAAAACTGGATTTTAATCTGTTTTTAACAATTTAATTCACAAAGTGATTGATTCAATTGTCCTCTGTATTTTATGGTTGTACTGTTTTTATGGAGAGAAATAAAGTTAGTGATGGGTGTATACTTTTAAACATTGTTCGTAATTTCTTGTCTTAAAATGTAATGAAACCTCCTTTTTATCTGAGGAAAAAGTTCAGCACACACGCATTCAAAATGTTCCTAGTTTTTATTTTTGTACCATTGATCATGATGAGATTTTCTGGAAAACTAATTTTACTATATTTTTAATTGAATATTTTTACATCAGCATTGTTTATAGTCATAGTTTTTTGCCTCTAATGAATATTTTCTATTCTCACCATGAATGGATTTTTTTTCCAGTCGCCTCCTAAAGGAGCAACAATTCCTTATCGACCAAAGCAAACTGTCATGCCATTACTTTTCTCTGGTGGTCAGGCATTTGCATTACCAGGACAGTATGCACTTCCTCATCCTGACGTAAGAAAGTTTTCAAATTTGTTTGTGAACATTTATTTTAAATACTAATCAAATTCCATGTACTCTACAACAAATAATTGATGTGTGCATGCTTGTGTTTGTTGTATTCATTATTTTATTTTAAAATCTAACTTATTTGAGTTCAGAATCTTATTTTTATTTAACAGTGTGTTTAATTTTTGTTATAATCTTCTAAAGTTCATTATTAACATACTTAATTCTTAGCAAATTTATTTCATGTTTCGATACTTTCTTCCTTAGCATAGTGCTTTTATATAACCTCTAATTTTCACAAAGAATAAAAGTCTTGAATTAAATGACTACTAATAATTGAAAAGTTCATTTGAATTAAAAGCACTCCTAAGCTGGAGCCCTTAGCCTCCCTCTGTGTGTGTGTGTGTTTTTTTTTTTCATGTCTAGTTAACATAATTCACAATGTGTTAATTATGTGTTCACGTAATTTTATTAACAATAATATGAAAATTGGTTCCAAGAAATTTGATGAAATTTTGAAATTATTTTGGAAAGATTAGGATAGTGGAGAAAAATGTGTCATCTCTCAGAAATAAATTAGCAACTATTTCAAAAATCGGAATTGTGAAAAAATGAAGAAAAAAAAAACAGTGATGGTGATATTAGTAGTATTAAAAATAATCATCCTGATCATTAATCAACTTGGTCAATAATCAGTAGCCGATTAGTCAATAATCGGCCAAATTGCTTATTGGTGCATCCGTAGTTGTTATGTAGGTATGCTTTTTGCTAACCCATAAAATGAGCTCCGGAGACAGCATCAGAACAGACACCCTCCATTCTGATATGAAGCTTACAGTTTTATGCTTCCAATCAATAGCAGAACAATTCAGAGGTCAGAGGACATCTTATGCATTAATTCAGAGGACGCTTATGCATTAATTAATGCATAATGTAAAGTATTTTTTTCACTGAGCTCTTCTTTTTCTCTTGCCACAATCATTACTTCCTGTTTAACTTGTTATTTTGTCCGTAGAATTATAAATGTTTCGTAATCTTTAGAATCTATTATTTCCTTTCTACAAACAACATTTCTGTGTTTAACGAATCAATTTAGTAAGCTTTCCCCCTTAAACAACCCCTACAGCACTATTTTTTGGCACATACTTTTATTCCTTTTCCAAACAAAATCTGGTGTCCTCGCAACTACTCGGGTGTCATCAAGTTATTCTGACCAGTAGTTTTTAAATTATAGCATTTTAAAATCATAACCTTAATTAGAATTACAACCCTGTATAATGTATAAATATCTTTGTTTGGATGTATGCATGTTCAGATTTTTGCAGCAAATATTAATTTTGTATCAGCTTTATTTAAATAACAATTTAAAAGAGAAAAATCTAAGGCCTTTTTTGAATTTTTTGAAGAATGACCTAGACATTCAACAAAGAAAAGTGAATTTTAAGACTGTTTTAGGTACTTTAAGTGTAACCCAACCTTGTCCAATACCTCTTTTGCACTTATATTTAGCTACACAGACTAAGCACAAAGTGGCCAGTTACAGCCTCTGTCCTTTACTATACTTTTTGTTACGAAAAATGTAACTACCTAGAAAAGTATCAAAAGCAATGAATGATCTTGATAAGAATATTATATATATCTCTCTTTCAATTACAACTGTTTTTCATTGTGCATTTTAAGTGTACACCTAATGCTAAGTTTGTCGAAGAAAAGTGGAGTTAAAAAAAAGTGTTATTTTATTTATTTTTATTTTTTTAGTTTCAAAGTGTTGTCTTTATTTGTTACTAAGAAGGTTTAAAAATTCTATTTTAAATGCTCTTTGCAATCCATTTTGGCGTCGCCAGGGATATTGTTTTTTAAACCTTCAACCAATTCTAAAATTCCTGTTCTTTGATTAAAATTATATTCAGTGTTTATTGTTGTTCTTAAAAATGTTATAGCATTGCATAGTGCTTTTTAGAAATTGTTTAATGTGTCATATAATTTTCAATTTCATGTAACACAAGCATACATGTTAGCCACTTCAAATTGTTTCTCAGCTTTTCCCAAATAACTTTCAACATGCTTACTTATATTTTTGTCTTCATTATACATTTGTTAATCATTGGTAATTATGTATGCAATCCTTTTGAATTTTGTCATGTGCTTTTCCTTATCCTTGAAGTCTCCCTGGCGACGCCCACAAAGTCTTAAACCAGTGGTTCTCAACTATTTAAATTTAATGTACGCATTGGATAATGATTTGACAATTATATTCGGTATGAGAAAGTATTTTAGATCACTGCATCTGTTTTATGATGCAATGATTTTTATTGTAATTCAGATTCTTCAGATTTAACCTATGTCAACTTTGTAACAAAACTTACTTTTGCTGTAATTATATATACTGCTTCACCATTGAGTGTTTGGATTCGCTCTTAAATATGAGTTTAGTTTTTGAGTACATCTCTCATAAGTAATTAATAGTGCAAACTACTCTCCGTCTTCCACATTTGACTTGCAGGAAATTAATTTTGCATTGTGTACTGAATGAAAACTGAATGAAAAGCTTCATCAATCAATTATATTACTTAAACTACTTTCTTTAGCTTTCAGAAAATTTTATCGTTAAATGTCTTGCAAATAGACATTGATTATATAAAAATTGTTCTTCCAACTACTTTATCTAGTGTGCTAGTTGCACTGTATTATAACTGATTTTTCTTCATGAAAAAACAAATCTATCAATAGAGAAAACTATAACTCGGGGTTTGTGTGAGCCGAGTGATGAAAAGTTGAGAACCTCTGTCATATAGAATGTTGTTATGTGTGTGTTGGTTGACCCCTCTCTTTCCCTCTCAGCTGAGCAAGCTACAGCATCTGGCAACCCTTCAGCATGCCTCCACTGCACCCCTCTTGCCTGGGCACACAACGTCACCTCAAGGTAGTCAACCCCTACTCTCTTACTCTGTCCTCTACATCTGTCCTATGCTTTACCATCTCGTGGCTTGTATTATTATTACCATCATCATACCTGAGATTTTGGTTCGAGGAGAATAAGTGCTACTTCTTTCATGCATTTTACATTACAGTGGCCTCCTGTGGTTTGCCTCGTAAATTACTAATTTTGAGTTGAAATTTTAATTAAAGCGAGGAATATTTGTTCGAGAAATTTAGTACAAAAATGATAGAAAAAAGTGAAGGGGTTGACTTATACATGGGACAGAATTTCTGTACATTTTCTACAAGTAATTCTTGGGGAAAAAAACACTCAAAAACATGAACCTTTCCCCAATGTTTGTCCAACCTTTTTTAACAAACATCAACATTAGATTGACTAAGCAGTCATTTTGAATACTTTATGATTTCGATTTGTGTATATAACGACACACTTTCTTAGAATTTTGTTACTTTTTATGCAATGTATGGATGTGTTTATCTTTAATTGTGTAGTTACCTCCCCTCACCTTTTATTTTGGGTACATATATGTGTTCTACCTATATTGCCCAAGCAGTTGAATAATCATAATTAACAAACCGACTGTTAAAAGTGCATCAAATGCCATATTCGCAAATTTTCCCAATAGCTGTCCTCAACAAGTATTCAATAAGTTTTATGTCCAAATTGATTAGCTACTTTTAATTTTTGCCTCTTAGTTCCCTCAAAATAAATATCCAGTGGTTATTGCATATATTTAAATTTCTTGGCTTTATTAATTAATGTTCCTTTTCTGTAAGCTTTAGCTAAATGAAAACTACCATAATTGTAATTCCTACCTTTTTTATCTTGAGATTTTTGGAAATTTGTAGTTCTAGCTCTTTTTTTTTTTTTAAATTCTAATTTGTAGATCATCAATATTTCTATCTCAATAAACTTTCAAAAATAAATCACAAATATTTGTTGATTCTCCTCTGTTCCTATTAATGCAAATGTGTTCTTGTGTGGAAACAGGATTCATGATTTTACTTCTTTCTCTAATAGTAAAATTCAAATCATACGATCTGCATCAACCAGGAAATTTTCTATTAAGGAAAAAATTTGCTCAACTTAAATTTTCAGAAATTTTGAAATAGAATCGCAACCGTACCTGTTACTTGTATAAATCTTTTGCAAAAACAAAATCATTTTCATCTTGTAAATAAAAAATTTCGTACTTTTAAAAAATGCACTTCTATAAACATAGAAAAACAAAAATTGTTAACTTACACTTAATTAATATTTATATTGTTACATATTGCACTTTATTCATCATTGAATGTGAGCCATTAACTGAAAAAGTAAGTTGTGTACACTTTCATTTCTTACCTCGCATCTACATTCAGAATCAAAATTGTTACTGCTCTGCATCTTGCTATTTTCTCATTTGTATTTATTCATTTATTTTTAATTTCCCCTATCTCAACTTTTATTTGAGATCTTACCAGTATGGCCACTGTAGTGAAACTTTATTTTATTTGTATTCTATTAGTTGACTCATGTAGTTAAACAAAAAAAAAAATCTAGTTGCCAAAATTCATTTTAAGTTGTTCATTTCATTCTTTAGTTAGCAGGGGAAGGAAAGTACTTTTTATCATTAAAACAGGTCCTTTCAACATGATATTCTGTGAAATATAATAGTATTAACGTTTTAAGTTGAAATGTTTTGCTTACAGCATGGGCCTCCTTGGCTGCAGCGAACAGTGTTCGGACTTTGAGTAGGGCCGCTTCTGTGGCGCCCACTTCCACTTCTGAGATGAGCATTTCAAATGAACTCATTGGGTGTATTATTGGAAAAGGTGGAACTAAAATAAACGAAATTAGGTATTCATTGATTTTTATATTGTTTTAGAAATTAATTTTTGGCTAGAAAAATTTGAAAGACATGAATCTTTTATAATGTGTTACAAGCATTAAAGCTGATTTTATGAAATAAAGTATCAAGAAGCAAAGGGATTTAAGTAGCCTTTTTAAAGTTTTGATTACAATGCAGACAAAGTTTAAACCCTAGGTAGAGTTTCATTGAAAATTTTTTCCTAAACCATGCTGTATCACTTCATCTTCCAAAGCTTCTGTTACCATCTCTTGCCACAAAACAGATGAATGTATGTCCTACTATTCATGCTATCTATCAGGCGTGCCTACTTTATACCGCAAATTTTCGCTGATGATTTGGTAAATTTGACCCCAGTATTGTATTTTTTTTAGTACTCTTATTAGCTGTCTATACTCATATTTTGTCATTTGGTAAAATTTGAAGTTCAATTTGTTTATTGAAAATTTTCCGCCTCGCAAAAGGTCAATTTCGGCGTTTCCCTGTTAGTTATCTCCAAATTTTATATTTTGACTTTCCCCTTTGCTTCTATGAGCTTCAAATTTATTCCTCTAAAACATTTTTAATTACCAAAATCTCTTTATTTTACTTGCATTGCAAAACATTTTCCTCTGCAAATAATCTTTCTTACAATTTATCTCTTGTATGAAATAGTATTGTGATGTTGAAATTTTGTTTATTTTGTACCAATTTTCAAGAAATTAATTGGTCATAGTGGTAACTTTCAGTGATGGCTAATGCAGAAATAATTTTAAGAATGTACATTTTTGAAACCTGTATGAACAAAAATATCCTAATTAAAATTGTATGTGATAAAATAAATCTGAATCCATATTTTTTAGATCTATACTAATTAAAACATCTTCAAGGGGGATCCTCCCCTTCCCGCTCCCCAAATAAATAAATAAAAGTTAAATAAAGTTTTGAAAATATTAATTGATGAGCAATAGAAAATGCTTCGTTTTGTAATAATTTCTAAATGAATGATGACATAAAAATGAAAATTTTGAAAGCTTCAGTTTTACTTTTTTTTCTCTTTTAACTTATCTTTATACACTTCTCTAGTTTCTTGTATAGAAAAATTTGTTGCCACAAATTGCAAGGGATTGAAGTAGAAACTTTAAAAATCGGAAAAAACTACATTGTGGCCCAAATTTGTTTTAAGAATTATTTTTATATATTTTAAGATTTCAGTAAATTCCAACCCCCTTCCCTCCTCATTGAAACTGAGCTAATGCTGAAATTCATAAAGTTGTTACTGGTTTGCTTGTTTGATAATGGCTAAATATATAAGAACCGTTTCTTATTTATTTTATTTTTCCCCCTATGCCAGGCAAATATCTGGAGCAATTGTGAAAGTTTCCAATACTGAAGAAGGCTCAAAAGATAGAACAGTTACAATTACAGGAAGTCCAGCAGCAGTCAACTGTGCTCAATATCTCATTAATGCAAGGTTAGTAATTTGCTTCTCTGTTTGTAAGATTATGTAATTATGAAAGTTAATTACAAGAACTTGTATTAAATTAAAAACTTTTTTTTAAAAATCTCTACTGCCTCAACTCATATTAACATAAACCTTATGTGCCAAAACAAAAAAAAAATGAATGTATTTCATTTTTTGGAAAAAACATGGGAAAACCTGATAAAAGAAAGATTACCACTGCTTACAAATTTTGCTGGTCCTACAAGTAGAATCTAGGTAGGAAATTGAAAATCTACTTAAAATTTTGGCTTCTAAATTAAACTACAAGTATCGGCCTCCTTATAAAGTGCTAAATACTGGTTTCATGAATGGACTTTGTCCCTTTATCATCACTGATGGCAGACGTTTTCACAACATACCAGTCTAAACCTGGTTTTGTAATTATGCATCAGGGTTAGCCGGTTTATGATACATGACAGTTTTGACAGTTTGTACCATGGCTTAAACTCATGGTTATGGCTTAAACTCATGTCAAATACTATTAAAAGTCATTTTTATATGAAATGTCAGACAACTATAAAATAATTTTTGATGGAACTAAGTTACTTGGATGCCCATTTACCTACATTATGGATGTAACTGCATTGCTAAATAAAAATATTCTTGGTACCATAAAGGTATGACTTATTTTACTTAAAAATTCAGTCAATGTTTTTAGTATGAAAAAATATTACACACCAATTTATTTTAATTACATATCTGTACCTCAGAACCAGACTAACGTAAGTCCATTTTCGTCATTTTTCGGTAGAGGGGAAAAACGATTGTCGAATACATCGTTTTTCCCCTCTACTGAAAAATGACGAAAATGGACTTACGTTAGTCTGGTTCTGAGGTACAGATATAAACCTTTATTGTATTTTAATCTATAAATACTAATATTGCAAATCTGCATTATTAATATTAAGCTTGTAAAAATCAAAGTGACTTGTTCATGTTTCGATTGTATGTCATTTTCAGTTTTATGAAAATTCGATTTCACATCAGTCAGTTAAAAGACTTATCAACTAATGATTTAACTGTATATTGATATTCTTCCTGCTCAATTCTTTTATAGTATTGAAAGACACAAAACTATGGATCCCAAACAAGTTCCCACCAATGTAGCTGCAGTCAGTTTTGCCCCATCGCTGACCACTCCTCTGAGCCCCCTGGCAGCTGCATCCCTCGGCCAGCTAGTGAAAACCACCCCCTCCCCCCTATCTCTGGGTCTGGCCCCGGCTTTCCTGCGAGGCTCGGCCGCAGCCCTCTTCGCCGCAAACTTCAAACAATTTCAGGCGAAAAACCTTTCTTACAAATTGAGAGCTTCTTCCGTGACCACCGGAGGCCTCAAGAAGGACGACAGGAACAAGTTTTCCCCCTATTGATGCAATTGCAGTTTTTTCCCCCCCACTGTTTCGAACAATGTGCCAAGACGGTTCCTGCAGAACTCTGCTACAGGGTAGCCACTGTGCTCACTGCATCAACTTTTGTGGCTCTTTGGTTATTCAAAGTTTCAGAACTTGTACTTAATGTGTGTGTGTGTAGGTACATGCACTGCACATGTGTTATGTGTCATTTCGTGTATATACAGATACAGTGGACTTCTTTGGTTCATATTTCCAGGGACCACGTTGTTTGATCGTATTGCTTTAGTAATGCTATATGTGTGCAATTATAGCTGATGTGCGAAAAAAGAAAAATTATGTTTGTCTTGCAATTTGGATTTGTATGATAAGTAGCAAAAAATTTTGCTGTTTGAGCATATTTAGAACAAATCTCACACAGAAATTTTCTTTATTTGTACCCAGTAGAACTTTTGATAACATACAGCAGAATGCTGGTTTTCTAAAATAGTTGGATATTCTGGGTACTTGGATCTTTGATTCTTCCGGTTATTTAATGAAGAAAAAATGTGCCAGTGTCATAAAAGCCGTACAGGAAAAAATAGCACTCAACACAAATATTATATGTTTTGTATCACATTACTTATAAATAACACAGAAAACTCACGAGCTTATCGTTTGATGTTCAGTATAGCGATTAAATTGGGCCTACAGTTTAGGGAGAAGAATTTAACGACACTTCAAAGCTATCAGGAGAGCAACTTCCACATGATACGTTAATTTTGATTGTCTGTATAGAACACTTTCTCTCTGTCTGCATTTCAGCCTACTCTTTATGTATGTTTTTTGGGTTAAAATTCAAACCGTAATTGGAATTGAGGGTAAGAAGATTTTTAGTTTAATAAATTTATCACATTTGTGTGGGATTTTTCTTTTTTGCCAAACATCAACTTCAGAAATCATGCGTTATAATTCTACATCCATAAATCTTATGGTTAAATAAATAATAATTTTCCCCATTGCAATGAAAAATTTGATTAATTCAAATATCAGATACTGAATTGATGCAAGTCCACTGTAAATATATACACTTTGTTTTTTCTGAATTTAATTTGACCAAAATGAGAAGAATCAGCTTTTAATTTATTATTGTGTATTCTTATGTGCAATTCATTCTGAATTCTATTATGTGTAAACAGTATTTAAATACTGGTGATTTTAAAATATCTCTCTTTGCCTCTTTTTCCTTAATTAAATCTCAAAACCCCGAATCAGGTTTCTAAAATACAGGATGCCTATTTATTTTCCCCTGTGTGTTAGTAATTGCAGTACTAAGTTTTGAACTATATAATGTAAATTTCGTACTCATCCTAGTCATAAAGTTATAAAATGCACTTTGTGTCATTCATGCACTTGTTATGTGAATTGATATTGAAGAAACATATTTTATCTTTATTATGTGTGCAATTCAGTGTGATGTCCAAGATTTTTCCTCATTTTTTAAATGTATTAGTCATTAATAATATAAATTAGAACCCTTTAACTATCTGCCATCTCTAGTTAAGTTAGAAATATTTGTAATTAAAAAACGTATGGAGAACTATATCAAGTATTGTGTAAAACATATGCAAAACAAAGGGCAGCTCATACGGTATCATAGGATGGTTTCTTCTGCTGGTAAAAATTGATTAAAGTAGAAGATTTTGTAAAAAGGTTTTTTTTAAATAGAACTGCAGAAATGGGAGGGCATGGAAATTAGAATTAAATGCAAATTAAAGATTGCCTTGGAGTATATTTTTATTTGATGTTTTTAAAAAATATTTATAAAATGTGAAAAACTAATTTCTTTTAGCAAAATCGGGATTTAATTACATTTATTATATTTCTTGCTAATGTTTATCTTGAAAGTTTTTTCGAATTCAAATACATAAGGTCTTGTGCTTGAATAAATCTGGCTTAAGTTAAAAAAATTTACACATTTGCAATTAAAATTTTGACTCTTGAGTCAATGATCAGTTCCAAAAAAGGACGTTTTTTACATTATTGTGCTTTTTTAATGTAACGAAGAAAGATTTCATTGCTATTACGAATGTTCAACCTCTTTGGTTCATATGGCTATTATTATTCTACTAAAATCATGCACTGTGGAAAAAAATCTTCATGGTATAAGTAGTTGGTTTAGTGATTTATACTCATCCAAGGTTCATGCTAGAAGGCAAGATAGTCATTTCTACAACTTAATCTAAAATCCCACTATATAAAAGTTCCTTTGTCTGCTGTTCACCAATTAACAAACATACTTTTAAAAGATCGCAAACTTTCTTATCTCAGATTTTTCTGCTTTTCATATTTATTTTTAAGAAAACAAGCTGCATAAATAAAATGGCTTACATTTATTTTCAACTTCAATCTAATTATTAGTGGACAGAAAAAGCCAGGAATTTAACCTCAAAGAAACAGGGGAAAAAAGATTAAGAATTGCTGGACTCTTTTGATTTACTGAATGCTCTTCTCTTTTGCTCCAAGTTGCAAATTGCATCCTTGCTGAATGTTCTATGTTCAACCAAGCCCATCATTTCAAAATTTTGCAAGGGAGAACTCATCAAAGTTTATAATACTGTACTATAAACTTTGGTGCATACTATATCAAATTACAACATAAACCATGTCCACATATGTGAAAATAAAAACTGATTTCTCAAAGCCCGGGATGTCAATAACCCCCTAAGTAGCAGGCCTGTCCTCAACCAAATACTTATTAGATGCATTTTTAATTTCTTGTATTTCAAAATGTATGTATGGAATTTTCACTGCAAATTTGTGCGTTTTTAATGTTAAGATTTATTCAAGCATATGATGAGCGCAAAGGTAAATGTTATTTACCATTTAAGATTTTTGTCTATTTACAAAACGTCTAAGTATATTCGAGGAGAAATAAGAGTACACTGTAAATCTCTTTTGCATTGATATGTAGCTTTTAAAAGACCGAAATTAAAGGGTTCTAGTTCTATTATTAAAAATCGTGAAGAAAAAAAATGTGATTTTTCGTAACTGTTATACTATTAACCAAGCTTTGATAGTATGTATTTTAGGTAGCTGAGTTTATGCTGTATGGTAACTAACATATAGCAAAACTTCACATATCACTAAGTCCTCAAAAACAGACCAAATTTTTGCTATCGGGTGACTTTTGCTACTTCATCAGCATTTGCCAATCACATGACTGTAAATAACCAATGGAACTGAAATTCTAGTAAAGTTTTCTATGTTTGTGATGGCAGCATATCAAACAGTATTTTGTGTAGATTTTGAAAATGCTTAAAGTATTTTCCTATTTAATCCAATTTATAGGATTAAAAAAAAATAATCTATTGTAGGGTAGATATTTTCTGCTCAAATGCATTGTGATGTTTTTATCAGTGTTATTTAGTAATGCATATTATACAAAAATGAAGTTTCAAATTTGAAAGAAAAAAAAAGCATTATTACTCTTCCCATTATAATGCAATTTTTGTTCTTTTTGAAAATAACTGTACATATCCCCAAATTACATTAAATGATTTATTGCTAATATGTAAATTTTTGTATTTTTCTAAATTATATATTCTACAATTTCCTTATTCTTTCTCGCTAAAGTATAACTGAGGAATATCTAGTATATTTTAATAATTTACCTTATTTTCATTCCTGAGGAAGGCTTTAATGATGTTAAAATTTACCACTTAAGCATCAAAAATGCAATTTAAAAAAAACATATATACATCAATTCCAGTTAATGGGTTCTTCGATTATTATTAAAATGTATTTATCACTTTACAGTTAACTGAACTGAGTGCAAAAGGTAATCTGAATGTATTTCATTATTACTAATATTTTTTTATAGCAAGATTCAGTTAAAAAAATTAGTAATAGATGGTTTTTCAAATTTTTCTAATTATTTTAACTATTAACTGAAAATAATTAGGTTCAGAAATGAAGAAAAAAATTGTATATAACTGGTTTTAAAATATCAAAACTATCACAAAGCTTATATATCAATCAACTTTCATGACTATATTTATTGAAAAACTTTTATATTTTCATAATATCAAACGATCCTTTAAAAAAATTTCCCTTTAAAAAGTTTATCTCAACATAAAGAGATAATCTAGTGTTACCTTTAGCTACTTCATTTATCTAGTCACTACTGTAGAATATTTTTAGCTGTTTCATGGATTATTCAGTATTCAATTTCAATTTTCAGGCTTATATTTATAAAATTTTCTACTCTTTCCCCTTAACCGTATTCTCCTGTAGAAAAATATTTTAATTAATACACTCTATTTGCACAACATAGATTTCATACTTCCTTTATTTATTATTTAAAAGTTGATAAAAGCATTCAATAACATGAAAGTAAGTATCCGTTTTCATTAAAAATTTTGCTTGTTTATTGATACCAGACTCATTTCTCCGAGAAATTTTCACTGTATGATTAACGTACCAGTGAAAACTGATTGAAGCTTTGAATGGTTAACATTCAGTAATATTTAAATGCAAATATTAATATATAGTCATTACGTACGTATTAATATTTGTTTTTTGATTTGGCCAGTTTTATTTATTCATCATACAACTTTTTACTCTACATTAAAAAATGAACAGCTTTTTCATTTTATATTCATATAATTTTGATTTTCGTGAAATCTTAAGGACTATATGTCTTACACAAGATTTGTACCTTTTCCAAAATATTAATTGTAATTGTTTTAGGATTACTTTTTATAAAATTTGCAAAAATGATAAAATAGGATGCATTCTCGATGTTATTGAAAATGTATGTTTAGCTTGTATATGTTACTGTGAAGGACCGAAGTCGACATTTGCTGAAGCATGTCAACATTCACGTAGCAAAGACATCGGCAAAACATTGTTCAACCATCAGTGAAACTTGACATTCTCCAAATACAGTCTTTCGTAGTAACATATATTTTATACAATATTGTAATAGATTTGTAACAACATGAAGTACTGTTTTCAAATTTCTATTCTGCATATCTTTTTGAGAAAAAATAAAATTATGAAATAAATTTTTATGGAAAAATTGGAGATAACTAATATCAGTTCTCTTACAATCAGCTAATATCTTTTAATTTGTATATGGCTTCTATTAACTTTAAAATACCTATTTTATCCAAGTCACTCTGCTCTCCTATAACATTTATTAAATGTTCACTGTTTTTTTTTTTAGTGAAGTATAAAATACATTCAAGTACAATTTTATTCTTATTGATCAATAAATCTGAATGTGCACTAATCTAACTACGTTGAAGATAAAAGAGTGCACATTTTAAACTTCACACATTAATATATGCTTCTTTACAGCAATAATATGCGAGTGAAATTTCAATGCTGTAATTTTACATTAAATTTTAATGCATCTAAAAGAAGTTCTTAAAATTCTATTTTCTTAGCTCGTAGAGTATTTGTTGTTATCTTGTTGTGAAATATGTAATGTGCAATGTGGTTGTTCAATGTCTTTTTTGTCTCATATATATATATAGAATACCAATGCCAATTCATTACGTGGCATGAACATGACTGTTCACTTTTTACTCAATTTTTTCACATTTTTCTCTTCATTTTATTGTTAAAGTTTGTTAATGCATCAAGTCTTAAAGAGCTAATGCAATAAATATCTGCACTAATCTTAATTTAGCAATGCCTGTAATAAGATTGAATCACAACTGGAATTTGCTCGAGCTAAAGTACCAAAAAGGTGCTAAAATGGGGAAGAGGGATTAATGTATAAAAATACTGAAATGTCAATTGAAAATAAAGTTTGCTTTTAAGTTAAAATTAAATTTATCCATTGTGCAAAAATGGTCAATTAGAAAGTCAACGTAATAAAAGTACAGATTGCAAATATCCACAGATGCTCCATTTGAAGCTACAAGGAACCCCAACCACTGCATTTAGTTTTGAGCTATGTGATGTAAGTAATCCGAGTAAAACTATAATAAGCTCACAGCTTTTTTGCATTGATATGCGGTTTCCTTGTTAACTTCGTATGTGCTTTTGTGATATTGGTTTTTTTCTTCCAACTGCGCTTTTGGAAATTAATTATAGCTTCTAAAATAATGATGTACTGTTGACTCTCAATGGATCAGTGTTAGAAACAAGAATTTAAATTTAGGCGTCATGACTAGGCCTACAATGTCTTTGGTCGTCAAAATGAACAAGTTAATTGCCATTTTTAACTAAGCAAACACATCAATATGTTATACAGGGTGCGCCAGAGAAACTTACTTTTTTAAAAAAATTCCTGCGCGGTGAGTTGGCTGCGTAGTAGGCCGAGAGTGGGCGCATCTGGAGCGGGAAATCTCCAAGTTTTGTTTTCCCTTTAATTAGTCGCCATCATGCTATATTCAAAAGAACAGCCTTTGCCGTCGAAAGCTACTTTTCGAACAGTCACTCAGTTACTGCTACGCAACGCACACATCGAGGAATTCTTCCTTCCCAGCCTCGAAGAAATGAACATTATAGGGACGTGTGGTTTCAGCAAGATTGGGCCATAGCACACACAGCACGAGATTCAATGAATTTGTTGCGACAACATTTCCCCGACCACCTCATCTCTTTCAGAGGCGATCTCCCATGGCCAGCACGTTCCCCAGATTTGGTGCCGTGCGATTTTTTTTATGGGGTTATTTGAAATCCCTGGTTTATGTTGATCGATCACGCACAATAGCTCACCTCAAGAATAACATTCGCAACGAAATTGCCAACATACCAATTGATATGCTGCAAAGAGTGCTCACAAACTTTAAAAATCGTTTTAATCAGTGTATCCTCAATGGGGGTCATCATTTAACCCATGTCATTTTCAAGACTAAATGAAAAAAAAAATGGGATATTGTGTTCTCAAAAAAAAAAAAGAATTAAAACAATAACTTAAGTAGTTTTGTTTTTATTGACATTTCAAAAAAGTAAGTTTCTCTGGCGCACCCTGTATATATATAATATATATTCATTAAATAGAAATGATACAGATTTCTGGTAGCATATTTTTAAAAAAATGTAAAATAAACAGAAGAAAAGGATTTTACACAAAGACAAAATCCATTGCATTTTCAAATTACTTTTACAATTTTTTTCTTTATGTCACAATATGTCTGACTGTTTTTCTGTCTATCTATCATGACAATACAGAGAAAAAGCTTCGATGGAATCCAAAACTTCAGGCGTTAAATAAAAATGTTTGGTCTCCAAATGCAACTAAGGACTGCTTATTTCTAACACTGCATCAATCCAAGGTAGCAAATGGCCAAATCATAAACAACACCAGTTTTGTTGAAACGTGGTGCGCCAGAAGTATGAAATACATGTCCTTTATGCTATAATAATCTCATTGGTTTTACCATTTTGTTATTTATATAAAAAATATATACTGCTTATTATCAGTCTGGATTTGTGAGTCGACTGTACAAACATTATTTGTTAAATGTAGTTTAGGGTAAATGCATTAACCATCATATATTAAAATTATATAACTTGGTATCGTTGAGAGAGTTTTAGTAATTGTAACTTTAATATTTTACAGCAATGTTTATTAAAAATGTGATTTCTCAAATTGACAATCTTTTAAAATTATTAACAGCTTTTAAGACTTAACCAATTAGCCATGTACACAAAATTGTCATGTGTATATATATATATTTCTTTTATTTTGTCACAATTGTACAGGTTTTGATGTTAATGTGATCAGCTAAAGTGTTTGTAAGCGTGATAGTTTTGTAACCAAGAATTCATGTTTACAATAGTTAACTTTGATTTAAATTTTCTAGATTTATTAGAGTTACTACATGTTACAGCACGATCGATGTTCAGCTATTTTAAAAGGTGTTATATTTTATTTTAACTGAAGATTTTATTTATTTATTATCAATTATTAATATCAAACTGTTTGGTAATACCTTGTTTTAAGTTAAATCTTGAACTTTAAATTTGAAATTGATTTCATTATTAATAATACTTTTTATCCATATATATATTTTTATATATATCTCTCTCTCTTTGTTCTTTTTTTTTTTTTTTTTTCAGCTTTGTTCTTGAAAGTCTGAGTGTTGTGTCACTTGGTATTATTATTATTTTTTCTTTTTTTTAGTTAAACATGTGTGTAGTAATGTATATGAACCTCAAAAATTTGCATGCACATATAATTTAAATTAGTATTTTTGATCAGAATGAAAGGGAAAACAATCTAGTCAGCTTTTTATTAACAGACAGCTGTTTCAGCTTTGGGGTAGGTTTTTCATCTGATTTCTTTGTCTATGAAAAAAATTAAAAATAATAATAAGGAGCTGGAGGAGATTTCATTTTCTTAAATACATTTTTCCTTTTAACTTCTTATTGATTGTTATTGAGCTGTAATTTCTTTGGTAAACCTTCAGCAACTCAAAATTACAAATTTTGATGGTTAAAAGTGAAATGTCCCTGTTATTTCTCTCACTATTCAAAGTCATATCTTACATCAAGAGATCTCCCTTTTTTTATCAAGGTTACTTGAAGTTTTCATGATTTTTATTTTCATCTTCGTTTTTCCCCAATAACTTTGATATAGATTTTATAACTATCAATATCACTTTGACGGTGAAGAAAAATTATATTGTTAGCTCTTCTGTTTAATTATTGTGTGTGCCAAAATAAGTATATACATCAGCCAGAGTGCTAATTTCAAGGTACGTTGTTATTGTTTTGTCTTCATTTGTGTAGTAATCACCAAAGCAATAAATTTTGTTATTTTGTATACAAATATACTAGAAGTCATATTTTAATCCAGGTAATTCTATATATTTCTATGTTGTATATTTCTTTTCGGTAAGAAATGGAATATGTATTCTCTTTATTGTTGATATTTTGATGTTTCAAGACGTTTTTTTCATTTCATCATAGGAAATTGAAAAGTTTTGGAATGTGGCCCACGTATTGCATAGTTGAAATTTTGTTTTGTTCAATATTTTGTAAGGCGTCAAATACTGTTAAGTTGTTTGAAGTTTTATATTATCTTGGAAGTAAATGGCATCTAGCTATAAACAACTGTAAATGTTTGAAACTTTATGCACACACATTAAAATACAATTGTTTTTTGTTTTAGAAAAAAGGTTCTTTATTAGACTTCTTTTTCAAATGGAAAAATATTTTTGATGTATTTCAAATTAATTTTATCTAAGGTCGTGCATAATTTGACATCATCATTACTATACATTAACTGACTAAGCATGTTCTGTTGAATTCTACATCCTCAACTTAACATTTAATCTTAGAATCAGCGAGAGGTTAGCTTTAAACTTGATCCCTAAAATTAATGATGTTTATATTTTCCAGTTCTTTGATGCTCATAAAAGGTGCAAAAAAAACTAAAAACTCTATTTTCAATAAAAATTATCATTGATAATTTGAGCTTTCGAGTTTAGAAATTGAGCTGTGTGCATAAAGTTTTAAATATTTTGCCTGTAGAAACATATCAGAAGGAAGTGAAAACATATCGAGATGATATGAGAAAGAAAAACAAAGTGTAGTCTCCTCTAGAGATTTTTCACAACTTTATCATTGTATTTTAATATACGAATATGTTTCAATAAAAGATTATACACAAATATCTTGCTTCTGTATTTTTTTCGTATATTCATATGCATATTTATTTATTTATTTATTTATTTTTTCAAGTTCACAATAAAATTCACTTTGTGAATGAAATGTACGCATAGTTTTGACCAAAAAACAAAATTACGACTTATTTTTCTTCCTTACGTTGAAGTAAATATTGAGTTACTAAGTAAATATGGATGTACTTTTTGATGTGTTTTCACAACAGACCTTAGTTGGACTCGCGAATCTAATAAGGCCAAATCGACTTTGTTTGTTAAAACTGCTGAAGAATATAATTGAAACTTAAATTTTCACATGGAATCTTTTTTTATGAGTCAGATGATAAACGTGTGGAATTAAGAGCCAATTGAATCAGGAATGAACGAGGTACTGGGCCATGAACTTTAAGGTGATCTTATTCGACGCACTTCGTAGACTAGTTATTTTCGCATGAGAGCTCAATGCTTGTGCTTCTCAGTTTTACTTAAGTTTTAAAGTTTGTATTGGATGGAATTCAGGTTTATGTTTCAAAATACGTTCTATACTATACTAGAATGCAACTTAACTTGGCACTGACGTCACTACGGGCGGAGCCAATAAGAGCTCACAAGCAGTCAGCGATCTCCTCTTATTCGCCAAGTAGGCTGTGACGTTTTATCTAGCTCGTTTTTCATAGGCTAACGTCGCAATGTTTTTCTCAAGAAACGTTGTATTTTAGTTTAGACAGCAACTTAGGTTGACACTAACGTCACTACGGGCGGAGCCAATAAGAGCTCACAAGCAGTCAGCGATCTCCTCTTATTCGCAAAGTAGGCTGTGACGTTTTATCTAGCTCGTTTTTCGTAGGCTAACGTCACGATGTTTTTGTCAAGAAACGTTGCATTTTAGTTTAGACAGCAACTTAAGTTGACATTAACGTCACTACGGGCGGAGCCAATAAGAGCTCACAAGCAGTTAGCGATCTCCTCCAATTCGCCAAGTAGGCTGTGACGTTTTATCTAGCTCGTTTTTCATAGGCTGACGTCACGATGTTTTTGTCAAGGAACCTTGCAGTGTAGTATGATAACTAGTCATTCACTATTTGGATTCCCATACTTCCGCTAGAGAAGAGGGATGGGGACAAGGAAGGTAAAACATCGATGTTTCAAGACATCGATGGTATTGATACATCGACCAAAAAAACATCGATCTTCTTTATTTTTAAATTGCTTACGCCTTTAAATGTACAGTAATACAATAACTCCCCAATACATTGCGCCTCTTTATATCAATCAATTAGTTTTATCTTTTGTCTTCGGAAAAACATCAACCGTATGATATCGATGTCAATCGTATAATTTTTTTTTTAGCGAGATAGATACTGTAACTGTTGATCAACTTTATTTTTGTCGCATATTTTTATGGAACTCCTGTTAAGTATGAATCTTTTGTATTGCAAATTTTTATTGCTTTTTGCTGAAATGTAAAACGAACAAAGGAAAAAAAAACATTGAACGCAAAACAGAAACTCCGATCATCGAAGACATCGAATGTAAAATATCGATGATGACTATCAAAAACGTCTTCTTACAAGATTGATAGTGTAACGGCTGATTAACGACATAACTTTTGTTCGCATACATTTATGAAATTTTTTTTCTGAAATATAAAACATCGACATAATAAAGGTAAAATAACATAAAATTAAATTTAAAAAAAAGCGAATATAAAGTAGACATGTTTCAGAAACATCGAGAGCAAAACATCGATAATAATCATAGAAAATGTTTTTCTATGAGATTAATACTGAAACTTTTGATTAGAGATGAAAACTTCTTTTAATACGAGGGCTGTCTGAAAAGTTTCCGACCTAACGTAGATAAAATATTTTTATCGTCCAAACTGGCTGTTACTTTTTGACATAGTCTCCTTGTAAATCCATACACGTCCTCCAGCAATGCCCCCAACCTTTTAACCCATCCAAAAGTAATGATGAAAATGTGTCCTCAAAAAAGCTGTTGACAAAGCTTATGACCTCCTCATTTGAAGAAAACCTTTGTCCTCCAAGTGTTTCTTTCAGCTTAGGGACCAAGAAAGGATCGCTTGGGGCCATTTCTGGTGAGTAGGGTGGGTGTTCAGCGATTTCGAGCCTTAACTCGTGAATTTTGGCCATTGAAACCACTGAGGTGTTAGCAGGAGCATTTTGTTGATGAGAAAGAACTTTTTTCTTTTTCAAATGCTGCCATTTTTCTTCTATTTCCTACTTCAATTTGTCAAGGAGAGTAGAATAGGATGCTCCTATTATGGTTTTTCCCATTTTAAGGTAGCCAATGAGTATCACTCCATGGCTATCCCAGAAAACGGTCGGCATCATTTTTCCTGCAGAAGGAACTGTTTTGGCCTATTTTGAAGCTGTTCTCACTTTGAAATCCATTGTTTTGACTGCTTTTTTGTTTTTGGAGTGTACTGATGAATCCAGGTTTCATCTACAGTGATTAGTCGTCAGAAAAATTCTGGTTCATTGTGCGAGAAGTGCGTTGCAAATGTTCATTCGGACACCTTTCTGGTCAAATTGAGCAAACGCGGCAGTCAAAGTGCAGCCAGCTTCCGCGTGCTTAATTTCTCATGTAAAATGTGGCAAGCGCATTCCTTATAGATATTCATAGTTTCTTCTATATGTCTCACCTTTAATTTGAATCATCCAGCACCATTTGATGAGTTTTAGCAATGTGTTCATCAGTGGTGGCAGTTTTGGGTCGACCTGAGCGTTCATGAACACTCAAGCTGGTACGGCCCCGTTTAAATTCCGCTACCCAAAATTTTACGGCTTTAGACGATGGTGCAGATTCCCCATACACAGAGTCCAACTCCTTTTTAATTTGTGCAGGCGTATTTCCTTTTTAAAATAAGTCTCGAATCAGAGCTTGATATTCGATTTTTTCCATTTTCAAAAAAATTGTTGGAGCAACTCACTAGTATGGCTGTCACGCACACAATTTTAACTAAAAATAGCAAAAATTACGGTTCCAAGTTTCCAAAAGACTCCTTAATAAGAACATCTATCTTTGTTTCATAAGTTTTGCCCTTTTCATATCGAGGTCGGAAACTTTTCAGACAGCCCTCGTACGTCCTGCTAATTGCATATTTTTATCAAACCTTGTTTTGCTGGATTATAAAACATCGACATCGAACCCAAAACATCGACCCTCAAACATCGATGGTAAAAGCATCGATGTTTCCAAAACATCGACATCGATGTCGCAGTACTAATCAATGGGAGCGATGGCCCTTCCCTTGGGGAAGTCTTCACTGCTGAATATTTGGGACTCAGCCCGGAAATGTATCGAAATGGATTTCCGAAACCTTTGATCAATATTTCTAAACCAGTATGCATGTGAAGTTTAAATCAACGTTAACGATGCACAAATATACAGGTATACTGCAGACATGTGTTTCGGGGCTACAAGGAGCCCCTTTTTCAATACAAGAAGTGTGAGCTTTAGGATGAAGAATCATCCGATCGTTAACGTTGATTTAAACTTCACATCTATCGCACAAAGGTATTTATTTTCTTCAGTATGCATGGGAAAAAAGTAAGAAAACTGAGTCCCCCCCCCCCTCCCTTGAAAATTTCTGGATCCTCCTTTGCTAAAACTGCGCTATTAAGTATCTAAATGTGGAATATAAATTGTGCCTTAGCTTAGGGCCGTGTCATGTCTAAAAGACGGATTACAATATTAAATGGAATTAAGAAGATTGAGAGAGAGAAAGAGAAACTGCATGTCAACTTTTCTTGCCTTAAAATGTGTGACATGATGTTGAAAAAATGATGGTTCAATTGGGGCCTCAACGGCGCAATGGGTCTGCCCGTCAGTTTGTAGTCTCAAGAGGCGCGGGTTTGATTCCCGCCCTTGCCCTGGGTGTAACTTTCTTTGTGATGTAAATTCTTTCCTTCAATAAAAAATCTGTATTGTACTATCTGTGGAGGCAAGGCGCATAGTACGCAGTCCTCATGTGTGTCGAAGTTTATTGACTTCTAGAATAGAAATAGAAAATGATGCTTCATTTCTGTTTGCAATGAAAACAAACACAGCTTTTTTCATGTACAAAAAAAAATAAAATTTAATATGAATAAAATTATTTCAGAAAGGAATACAGTTCATGCAGTATTGATACAGAAACAAAAATCTGGAACATGATAATTTATATTCATTTTTGCTGTAGTGCTGATTTCATATTGACAGCTGTAACATAGTAAGTTATTGCTGTCTTTGTTGCTATGGCAATAGAGCATGAGCATGGGCACCAGTGTCCGATTTTACGTTATAACGCGACATGGGCGCCCATATGCGAAATTTTAAGAAGGGGCTCATATATTTTCTTCATAGTTTACAGTTAAAAGATACACACACATATATATATATATAGATATATATATATATATATATATAGGATCATTCCATTTTAAATCAACCAATGGGGGGGGGGGATGCATCACCATTTTTGATTTTGATAGAAATTTGCATATGCATTCTTTTTATTTCCTAGACCTCAAAAATATATACAATTTTTTTTTTAAATTTACCCTTTGATATGTATAGGCCGTTTTTGTTGTTCGCAACAGGAAAATGGGGTATTTTGATGCTTTGTCTTGTAAACTATATTTTTTTTTCTATCAAAAATTTTGATCTCAAACATTGTTCATTGGAAAGCTAAGAAAGCTCTTTTCATATAGAATATCAATAAATTTCATATTTAAAAAATATTTATTTTTCAAGGTAAAAGTTTGCGACTAAAATCTCATTTTTTTACTACTTTTGAAAATTAAAAAACCCATGAATGGTTCAGAATAACAAGCCATATTTTTTATCATGTATTCAAACGAAACTGCTGCACAAAAAACAAGAATCCGACCAAAATTATCAGATTATGTTTGCCGTGTGTATGATAGTGACTGGTGGCTAGGAGAAGTGTTGCAAGTAAAAGTGGTCAATGTTGAAGAACAATACAGATTAAATTATTTTCATCCGAAAGAGCCAGGAACGTCATTTAAAAAAATCAAGTGAGGATGACTAAACTTGGGTTCAGTTGCAAGACATTTTGAAACTCTTGACTGCATCAAAACTATGGTGTGCACAAGGAAGAGGTCACAATATCACACCTGTGATCAGCGAACATTTATCAACTCTTCTCTGCGAGACGAAACACTAAAGAAAATAGTTCTACAAGAGAGCGTTAAGAGATTTAGACGATACAATTTTTAAATTATCTTATTAAAGTAAATGTGTTACTTCATAACACTTCTTTGTCATTTCTATAATTGAAAACTAGCAATTAAGAATACAATTAAATTTCACTAAAATCTGAGATTAAGTACAAAAATAATCGTGCTGCTTCAAGGCAATTATATGAAAATTCAGATGCCCATAGCTGCCAAGCGCCTTTGATTAACAAAGCAACTTTTGTTACATTTTTTCAATGTAAAAAGTACTTAAGATTCCACCAATAAAATGATTTTTACCTTACCCCCACATGCATTTTTTTTTTTTTTCAGCGTTGAAAATTTTTTTGAGAATTTGCAACTTTAGGGGGGCATATCTCATAAAATGGGCGGAGTAACAAGCTAATTTTTGTGTATAAGTAACCACGCATATGAATATATGATATCAAAATAGGGCTTGTTATTCTAAACCCTTCATGGGTTTTTTAATTTTGAAAAGTAGTAAAAAATGAGATTTTCATCAAACTTTGACCTTGAAAAATATTTTTTTTTTTTAAATCTGAAATTTCTTGATATATAAAAAGCTCTCTTTGTTAGATTTCAATTAGCTATGTTTGAGCTCAAAATCTATGATAGATAAAAAGTTATAATTCATAAGACTAAGTTCCCTGCTCCACATTGACGTAAAGCAGAAACGTAAAACGGATTAAATGGTATTCCTATGGAAAGTACCGGATTTTCGGTTTCGGTCGCGTTTTCCGCTGATGTGGAGCAGGGCCCTAAGTATCGTAAATGCCCCATTTTTGCTGTTGCTAACAACAAAAATGGCCTATATGTTAAAAGGTATATTTTTTTAAATAAAATATATATTTTCTTCAGGTCTGGAAAATTTTCATCAAAATCAAAAATAATGATGCAACAACTTTTTTAAAAATTTGTTGATTTAAAATGGAATGACCCAACAGCTAGTGCGCAGACATGGTGGAGTTTCCCATGCATATGCTGCGCCGGTTCATCCATGAATCTGTCTTTCTTTTTCTATTGAAGAATGTAGGAAGAGACACAATGTTATAATTCTGAAAGCGATTTCAGTGCAGATTAGAGTTATTACAATTTGGCATTTTTGATAACTTATTCATTGATGGGTGAAGAAAAAAAAGTTTTAAATTTTTTCTGAATAAATAGTACTAAAAGCAGAAAAAGTACTAATTTCCAAGGGGGGCTCGAGCCCCCCCATGCCCCCTCTTATGGGCGCCCATGTAAACGCGATCAACCAAACATACTCCTTGGGAAGAATGTATAAAATTACGCAGGAACAATGTCGTGTGCAGCAAAGCTTTCGTTGCTGCAGCCATCTTCGTGCTGAAATCGGCATCATTCAGTTTAATGCTTTTAATTCAGAAAAAGTGAAAATAACACAGTGAAGCTCCAACTATCCGAATTCCAGCGACCCGAATCGCCTGAATTTCTAATCTCTCCCTCTTTCTATCTTTGCATTTAGCAAGTGAAAGTGGTAACATTCAATCAATCTGTGTACGTTGGGAGCAGTAACGAAAAATCTAAAATTGGAATAAAATTTCATTCAGAATTGAGAAGCCCCCCAAGAAAAAGTTTTATTAAAGATTGAAATGCCTGCACTAATAGCTGCAACTCTTAGCCAGGATGGAGTAGAGTCTTCTATCTGCGACTAAATTTGAAAAAAAAAAAAAAAAAACCATACGTACCTCTGTTAAAAAATTTCGCTATGCGCAATTGACAATTTCAACAGGGTACTTGCGAATTATTCCGTCGATCATTTTCGTCCATAGATCTATGACTTGATGCGCAAGTCTATAGAATCAGTCACAGGCAGCCATTGAACGAATGAATCTTGAAGTAAATGGGCAAACGCGTAGCCTACGAGGGTGCAAGCATTCATCTCCAGTGAATGCAACTCTGTTTGCGTCCTCGTATTCTATTTCAAAAAGAAATTGCGCGCCTGAGTTAAATCGCGCATTCGCTTTTCGAACGCTTGCCCGTTTACTTTTGGGTTTTGGTTGCCCATTAACCAGTTCCTCGTTGTGTATCTTGTTAATATTGCATCTATGTTTTCGTCCAACTGAAGTTGAACAAAATGAGAGAAAGACTGCGAATAATGGAGTCGCCAAACTTGCTCCACTCATTTTGAAAAACTTTCGGATAGGCGAGATTCTCTGACCTCAGTATTCATTTGGCGATGGTTTTCGTGTTAAAGAAAGTTGTTGTTGTGAATGTTAATTGTACCACTCGGGTACCCGAGCACGAGAAGACACATTTACCCGATTTTTGACGGAATAGGTGCGACGGCGTTTTTACGAGCACCATTAAGGGGGAACTCCGATTTAGCTCAACACACATGCCATAAGACCCCTTTATAGGGCAGGCAACCATTCACAACACACACATTCACACAGAGAAGGAACAAGGACAGGAGAGAGAGAGAGAGAGAGTGAGAAAGTACATCCATGCCCGAGCCGGAGACTCACGGTCAGACTTCTCCGACCACTAGACAAGGTGGCCGGCTAACGATAGATGTTGACGGAATAATACACAAGTTTCAGTACAGTTAGGAGGACTCCCAAAGTTAAAAATCAACTCATCCGCACTTTTGCTTATCCGAACTAGAATGGTTATCCGGCAGATTCGGATAGATGGTGCCCTACTGTGAGTCTTTTTCAAACGGCAACAAATAACACGAGACTGGCAATTAGCTCCTTGACTTGTTCATGCTTTCCAACTCTTGTAAAAGGGCCGAGTCAAAAGTTCCACAAATGTACTTTCCAGGACTGTCGTCATTTTGAGACACCCAAAAGTCGTAAACAAGTTCCCGGAAGCGGTCAGATGTCATGGCATTGCCATTGGCCCGATCTTCATCCTGTGTATAGAGAACAAATAAATATACTCAAAAAAATCGAGGCACTTAGAAGGAGTTGCTCGAATGAATCACAGATTTACACTACTAAAATATAGATGAAGAAAGTAACTACAAGATGAAAGCACGATGTGGTTAGAGTAATTCGAAGTTAGTGATTAGAGTTAGGTCGAATTAGTGACGCGTCTACAGTAACTGGTACGAGAATACATATGGCATCGTGTGATAATTTTATGCCTTGATGTTTGATGCAACAGACACTTTCTGTGAGCAAATAAATTAAAAAAAAATCCATCATATAAAATAAAAAAAAATTCTAAAATAATTTACAAAAATGTTGGGTGACTCAACGGACGTATAACCGATTACGTGCTTTGCCATCGAGTCGCAGTGTAATGTGTTTCTACAGTTATAAAGCTGTGCAGAAGTATTTAAAAACTGAATATAATTTGGTTTTTTCAATCATGATTAAAAACAAGTTTTTCAATGCGAGTAAACGTCCCTGCAGAGGGAAAAGGGGGAGGCGAAATTTGATATTATGATTGCTAATTCAATTCAACGAAGGAATTGCTAAATTTTTAGACTGAAATATACAGGGTGTCCTCCAATCGTGGACCAATAGCTAATTTCTAAACCGTTAGAGATAAGCATATAGTTTATTTAGGAAAAAATCTCCAAATTATGAAAGGAATTTTGGGTCTATTCAATGTTTTTCAAAAAATCAAATTTTGAAAGAGTTACGAAATTTAAATTTTTATACAGCCCCCCAGTCCTACCAATCATATTTAGTAAAACATTCTTGACACTGTAACGTTTAAAACTAAAAAAAAATCACTCTTCTACCACAAAAATGGACCGAGTTATGACGTTTTGAAAAATCAAGATTTTGCATTATTTCATGACGTCACAGAGAGATCGCTTGAGGGACCATATGCGAAATCCTTCAAAATCTTGATTTTTCAAAACGCCATAACTCGGTCAATTTTTGTCGTAGAACAGTGATTTTTTTTAGTTTTAAACGTTACAGTGTCAAGAATGTTTTACTAAATATGATTGATAGGACTGGGGGGCTGTATAAAAATTTAAATTTCGTAACTCTTTCAAAATTTGATTTTTTGAAAAATATTGAATAGACCCAAAATTCCTTTGATAATTTGGAGATTTTTTCCTAAATAAACTATATGCTTATCTCTAACGGTTTAGAAATTAGCTATTGGTCCACGATTGGAGTGGGCACCCTGCATGTCTTTTGCATTATCAAAATCAGCAAAACGGGGATCCATTAGGGTGAAAAGAAAAAACAAGCAAACTAAAGTTTTAAAAGCGCAAGATGGGCATTTATTTGAAATTTAATGCGATAGTAAAGGAATTATTGTTCCTATTGAAAAAAAACCGAAAGCTTATCGAAATTCGCCAAAGATTAGCAAATAATTCATTGAAAAAATATAATCATCGTGACAGATTGAAGTAAACTGAAATCTACAGGGTGTCCATTAATTATTGACGGGGTTTCCGTGCCTCATAACTTTCGAATAAAAATAATAAGCAAAAACCTATAACGTATTCGTAAATTACAACTCAAAAAGTTTTATTTATGATATAAAGAAATTTATTGAATTATTATTAATGATATAAAAAAATATATTGAAATTATTGCCCTTCGTGGCTCGTAACACATCGAAACGAAATTCGACTTCCTTCCAGATGTTCTCCAGTATTTGTGGGCTAATATTTTGGAGCGCAGTGACAAAATTCTGCTTTTCAGTTCATCAAGGGAGGGAACAGAAGCCTTGTTTTCAATGTTTTTGCAAACCTCCACACAAAGAAGTCCATTTCAAAAAACCACAATACACGAATTGTTTTATCTTGCACTGTCGACGTTATTTTTATTTATGACGTTATAATTATTCAGACTGCACGTGCGCTAAGATTGCGCACGTGCGGTCTCCTCCCCCCTCCCTTGATGAACTGAAAAGCAGAGTTGTCACTGCGATCCAAAATGTTACCCCACACAGGGACGGCATTTCAACATTTCGTTTGAGGGAGCGAGTTTGTTAAATATAAAGCACCTCAGTATGGAAAAATCTTAAGAAAAATTAGAATTATTAAACAATTTAATTTTTATGACCAAACTTTAAAATTATTTTGTGATTAGTTATCACATAAAATGTCGTGATTAAAAATTAGTTTTTAACTTTTAGTCAAGTTTAAATCTGCAATGTTTGGAGTCAAGAAGATTTTTACTTCCTTTTACGTAGTAAAGGAAGTATTGTGATCACGAAAAAAATTTCACTCAAATTTCGGTCTAAATTTTGACTTTGCTCACCCCTGAATGAATGTCGCGTAGTTTTTTTGACCTGTCAGCACGTGCATATGTACCTAACAACGTACAAAGAGCCGAAAAATCAATTTCGACCACCCCCGAGTAAATTACGACGAGTTTTCTCGTGACGTCTGTATGTACGTATGTGCGGATGTATGTGCGGATGTGGCTCGCATAACTCAAAAACTATATGCCGTAGAAACTTCTAGCTTGGTATGTAGGCTCTGAGGGGGGTCTAGTTGTGCACCTCCCCTTGTGATTGCATTCGAATGTTCCCAAAGGGGTCTTTTACCCCTTTTTTGGGGTAAATCAATGTTAATTTCAATACAGACTCAAGTGATATGAATTGGCGCCACCACTTGGCGACATGTCGCCAAGATTTTAGTCGCCAAGTGTTTGACGCCAACTTGGCGACATATCGCCAAGTTGGCGAGAAATTTGGCGAAAAAATTATGTTTTGAATTTGGGTTCAACTTGGCGCTATTGGCGATATTTTGTGAAAAATTCACTAAATGATATTAAAATCAGCAATATTTAGAAAAATAATCATTGTAAAATATTTTTTGCATTGTTTCGTGGTAGATTAGGGGAGTAAATATTTGAATTGTTACCTTGCTCACTCCAAGCACTTTTTTAACACTTAAGGCAACTACTAAGAAATTTACACGTAAAAGGAAGTAGTGTGGGGTCCATACCAGATTTTTTTTCCATCGATTATCAGTGTCTTGTGCTATTTCCCAAACAGCTAAAATTGAAAATCCTTTCTTGCCCCGTTATATTTGTTTTAGAGCATTTTTTTTTTTCAGATTCCTCTGTTATGAGAAATAATCTTGAGAATATAGATGAGTACTATCAATTTTTGTTGAAAATTGGCAATCTTTTTTAGTTAATTTTGCACGTGATCGACAATTTTTGTTGTACATAAATTGAATTTACCCGTTTTTTAACATTCTGTGAAAAATATTCGGGGGTGCGACCGCCCCCTCTTGCCCCCCTTATTTGCCGCCCCTGACCCCACAAATACTGGAGAACGCATTTGGAGGGAAGTCGAATTTCGTCTCGATGTGTTACGAGCCACGAAGGGTAATAATTTCAATATATTTTTTAATATCATTAATAATAATTCAATATTTTTTATGTCATAAATAAAACTTTTTGAGTTGTAATTTACGAATACGTAATCGGTTTTTGCATATTATTTTTTGTTCGAAAGTTATGAGGTACGGAAACCCCGTCAATAATTACTGGACACCCTGTATATGAATAAAAATGGCTGTGTGTTTGTATGTTCTTAGAGCAAATCCACAGCTCTGTACCTCAGAGTCAGACTAACGTAAGTCCAAAAATGACGAATTTTACTTTATTCCTGCATTGTATGCAGAATCTTATTCCGCATCGACCCATGAGTACGTTTTCTGTAAAGGAAATTCCTTCTCAATTTATTTAGCAGTGTTGAACGAGCCCTAGTCCCATCCCTTGTGTGTATCAGACAAACGTTTTCATGCTCTCTTGAAAAGTAACTGAAATGGTCTTACGCTTAGTTTAGTCTGGCTCTGATGTACAGTGTTTACGTCGGATCTTGGTCAAATTTAGTAAAAAGTCTTTTTAGGCTCAAGATGTGACATAAGGGGGTAAATCCTACCATTGAGGATTTTCCTCACACAAATCCACAGCTTACGTCGCGTCTTTGTCAAATTTGGCACGGAAGTCCTTTGATGACCGAGAATTCACATAGGGGTATTAGGGATGGAGGTGGGGGATCGCCTTAAAATTCATGAAACGGAATTTTTACGATAAGCAATGGCTGAATTTTTGGTATATAACCCTTTATGCCCCGACGGAACTCAGAAGTCCCGCTTATATTAATTTAGTATTATGAATCCAAAATGGCTGGAATCATGCTGAAGCTTTTAAGTACCACTCCTTGTACTTTGCTGAAAGGCCGACAGATCGGTCGGCTAGCACAGACAGCTACGATCGGACACAGTTTTCTTGGGGGCCCTAAGGCGTAGAGAGCCTTAGACCTTCAACATTTTTTTACTCGATAAATATGTTTTTTGATGTATTTTCAACTAAAAAAAACAAAAATATATAAAAAATCATGAATAAATTAATTTGGGGCATAAAGGGTTAAAGAAAAAAAAAGTCTAAAGAGGTCTAAGTGAAAATTTTTAGACATAAAATTGCTCTTTTCTTTTCATCGACGGGATATTTTAAGCTGTTTTTTTTTTCTCTTGCAGCACTTGACGCATTTTTTATTTTCGAAGTAAACCGTGCAACGTAGCTAGTGAAGTATAAAGTAGAAGACTGAATTTACTTACGATTAGCATAGTTTCAAAACATTCTTTCGCTCGGGTAACGTCCATATCATGGCTGGCGAGGTATTTTTTATAATCCTTAATGCAAAAAAGCCCATCTTCTAAAATAGTAACAGATATTACTTTAAAGACTAATATTGGAGAATAAATACAGGGTGTCCACTCCTATCGTGGCCCAATAGCTAATTTCTAAACCGTTAGAGATAAGCATATAGTTTATTTGGGAAAAAAATCTCTAAATTACGAAAGGAATTTGGGCTACGAAATGTTTTTCAAAGAAATCAAATTTTGAAAGAGTTAGGGCCATGCTCCACATCAGCGTAAAACGCGACCGAAACTGAAGGCAGAAACCGAAAATCCGGGTACTTTCCATAGGAACACCATTGAATAAATTTTACGCTTCTGCCTAATTTTTCTGCTTTACGTCGATGTGGAGCATGGCCCTTACGAAATTTTAATTTTTATACAGCTCTCCAGTCGTATTAATCATATTTAGTAAAACATTCTTGACATTGTAACGTTTAAAACTAAAAAAAATCACTCTTCTACGACAAAAATTGACCAAGTTATGACGTTTTGAAAACTCAAGATTTTGCATTATTTCATGACGTCATCGAGAGATCGCTTAAGGGACCGTATGCGAAATCCTTCAAAATGTTGATTTTTCAAAACGTCATAACTCGGTCAATTTTTGTCGTAGAAGAGTGAATTTTTTAAAGTTTTAAACGTTACAGTGTCAAGAATGTTTTACTAGATATGATTGATACGACTGGGGAGCTGTATAAAAATTAATAATTTCGTAACTCTTTCAAAATTTGATTTTTTTGAAAAACATTTCGTAGCACAACTTCCTTTCGCAATTTAGAGATTTTTTTTTTAAATAAACTATATGCTTATCTCTAACGGTTTAGAAATTAGCTATTGGGCCACGATAAGAGTGGACACCCTGTATTTTATAGCATGCAATGTTTGTAAGAGTGAAGAAAACATATTCTATAGCATGTAAGGTTTGTAACACTGAAGAAAAAATATTTTACAGCATGCAACTGAGGCCAACAAATATTCTATAGTATGCATTGTTTGTGTTGGGAAAATATGTGTAGACTAAAAATGCTAAAACTCATCCTCGTGTTTTCATTTGCACATTAACCTAAATTAACGATTTCTGATAATAAAGAGCGAACCAATTTCTCCACCACAAATTGCAAAACATTTGCAGTACACACGTATTTCTACACTGCGATGCAAAAGTTTAGACAAAATGCAAATATATGAATAAAAAGAAAACCGTTAAGCGAAATACTTTCAAATTTCTACTGCAGGTACACAATATGGTCCCAAATACGTGTCTGGAGTTTTGAAAAATATAACGGAAACGAAAATCGGAAATTGCAAAAGACATTTTTTTTCACTGCTTCAAAAGTTTAGACAAAAGTCAGATTTTATACAAATATCCCTTGAAATGCGATTGGTGGAGGTTTGGCGAGACTTATTTATTCGAACATAAAGTTCAGAGATTGCTGAATAAATAGTCAAAATCTCAAAAGCTCTGTAGTTCTCGTGTAAAGAAGATGAGAAAGTTTGGAAGCCGAAACTCGAAAATGAACCTACTTTATTAATTTTTTGTCTTTTAAATCGGCTCTAGTATGGTAGTACGTTGTTTTTTACTTTGTGGAGAGCAAATTCAGACATGCGTATCGATCAAAAGATCAAGAAAAAATATATTTCTTAAAGATGAAGGAATTGAAAAAACGGCTCGAACTGGCGATTTGCCCCTTAATCCTACAAAACTTCAACTTGGGTCAAAAACAGCACGTGACAGCATAAGTAGATGAACAACTGAATCGGAATGCATAAAAAAAAAACAAAGAATTGTAGAATTGTGCTTGAGCCTTTTCGGACAGAGTATTCCAAATAAGCAATATTTTAATGGTAAAAGCAGCACAGCATATGATCACTGAATCTTTTCTCAAGTCCCGCTAATTGAATTATAATCCATCTAGGCCATCCCAATTTTAATAATTTTCATCACAAAAAGTAACATTCATTTTTTAGTCGCGATGATGCATATGCTGCTTTTACTTTTAAAATCTGACTTATTTGGAACACTCTGTCCGAAGAGGCTCAAGCACAATTCTTTGTTTTGTTTATGCATTCCGATTCAGTTGTTCATCTACTTATGCTGTCAAGTGCTGTTTTTGACCCAGGTTGAAGTTTTGTAGGAATAAGGGGCGAATCGTCAGTTCGAACCGTTTCTTCAATTTCTTCATCCTTAAGAAATATAATTTTTCTTGGATTTTTTGATCGATACGCATGTCTGAATTTGCTCTCCACGAAGTAAAAAACAATGTACTACCATACTAGAGCCAATTTAAAAGACAAAAAATTAATAAAGTAGGGTCATTTTCAAATTTCGGCTTCGAAACTTTCTCATCTTCTTTACTCGCGATTTACAGAGCTTTTGGGATTTTTATTATTCACTCAGCAATCTCTGAACTTTACATTCGAATAATTAAGTCCCGCCTTAGCTCCGCCAATCACATTTCAAGGGATATTTGCATAAAATCTGACTTTTGTCTTAACTTTTGCAGCAGTAGAAAAAAATGTCCTTTGTAATTTCCGATTTTCGTTGCGGTTATACTTTTCAAAACTCCAGACACGTATTTGGGACCATATTGTGTACCTGCAGTAGAAATTTGAAAGCATTTCGCTGAACAGTTTTCTTTTTAATCATACATTTGCATTTTGTCTAAACTTTTGCATCTCAGTGTAAGTGACAAAGTTTACCTTTATCAACGAATAATATTGAGAGAAATCTTTCACACATGGATTACTTATAGCCTGAAACTTACTTCGTTAAATCATGATGAAAGTGTTCCTTGTAATTTAAAATTTATGTATGTAGCATTTTTGGCAATTTTTTCTGCAATAGAGCTGCAGGTTGATTAGTAGTTTTTGCAAAGGTAAATTTTATACTTCTTGAGAATATAACCAACCAACTTTGACACATGAAAGCTCACGATATCCACAACGCCAATGTGGCAAAATTAAATATTAATCTATAACATATTTTCATTGTAAAATAATCCAAGAATATATGTTAGCGAAAAATTTAAAAAAAAAAGCGAAATTTGGTCTACCAAGACATTCACGTTCCAAGAAAATAGTTCAAAATGTTCTAGTTTTCTTGAAGAATGAAATCACACATTGATGACAAAAGTACCTTTCTTATTTAATACAAATGAACAAAGATTGACTTACTATGGACGGAAAGAGAAAAAAAAAATATTGCATAATGTAAGTTATGACATAGCCGGCGATATTTTCTCATTTACTTTGATATCAAAACACCTATTTAGAAAGTATAGAAATGGCAACACACAAAATTTCTATTTCATTCAAATGTCTGGTATTAGAACTGACTATTATTTGAGCAGGCAGTTGCACTAAGTGGTCATGAAAGTCTGCGGGCCTATCATATAGGGGGCCAATTGTCCCCCCCCCCCCGACTTTGAGAAATCAATGTATTTGCACAAAAATGAGCGTGGGTTTTGCTGTTTTCCATTAAAATTACATTGAGTCTGCACTCTTTGCTACCCCCCCCCCCTCCCGGAAAAATTCGAAATGACAAGCCTGAAAGTCTGTAAAAAGTGCTAAATAATGATGACGCAAAACTCTCAGGACAAGTTTCAAATAACTCAGATAGACATTCCTATTATTAGTTCAGAAACGAAGGTTATAAATCAATATCTTATTGTTAATGTATTTTTTGTAAATTGAGGAAAAAGTTTTGAAAGAATGTTACTTTGATTTCTGTGTGTTTCTTTTCTTTTCTTTTCTTTTTTATAATTTTTTTGTTGGAGAGAAATTATGTTCTTTTCGACAGATGATGATCATTATTACGTTTACAACATATGCATATCATACACACACACATGCGAAACCTACTGTTGGTGTCCATAATGAAAAAGAACAACTGAAGATAATTCTGCAAAAAGTCCGGCAACTCTTTATGTGTCTTGGTTTGTTGACCCATATTGTGGAAGAATTTCAGCCATTCATCAAATTCCACAACTGCGTCCTGCAAAAAAAAAAAAAAAAAAATAACGTATGCGTCTATTTATCAGTTCAATCACTCTTGTGTAGATGCTGAGGAAGATTATACTTTTAGTGAACCAGGTGTAGTTGCTGTCAACCTTAAGATTTTAATCGTAATCTTTCGTATAGTGAGTATAAGGAGTACTGTAAACAAATACGTAGGATCTCATCTGTAAACCATATAATAGTTGGAAAAAAAAAAAAAAAAAAAAAAAAAACGAAATGAGATCCGGCCACCTCGTTTAGTGGTCAGAGAAATCTGACCCGGATGGGGAGGTCCGGGTTCGAATCGCAGCTCGGGCGTGATTGCACTTTCTCTCTCCTGTTCTTGTCCTTTCCTTGTGTGACTGTGTTGTTGTGCTGTGGATAGTGACTTACCCTATAAACAGATCCCTATGGCATGTGTGTACTGTAAAAGTCGGACTTCGCACCAAATGTCGGTACAGTTGGGAACGCGAAGCAACGCACTTCAAATTGCCAGCCTAGCTGGCACAAGACAACAACAACAGCATCTGAATGAGTAGCAATTGAAAAAGCATGGTAAAACGTGTTTTTGGATAAAACAATTATTTTCCCCGTTATTAAAATATGAAGTCCTAAAGTTTTCAGAAATTTCAAGAAAAGCCGCCAATAAGGCAACTTTCAGTGAGAAAAGGAAGAAATCTTTCACAAGCTGTGCGAATAAAAGTCCTGTCGTACACAGACGATGAAATCTTGAGGTACCTTTCATTCCTCCCCAAGTCTTCAGATTTGGCGACTTTTCTTAAAATTTCAACAAACTTTTAAAATACTAATATTTCAAAAACAGGAATAATAATTCGTATACTCCAAAACATGCTTTACTATGCTCTTCACCAATTGCTACCAGTTTATTTATTTATTTTTCTCTATCACACAATTCGTGTGTTTTCCTGGTTAGGTTTATGCTTTCGAATCTCAAAACTTTTAAATATTTCTTTAAAGTAATTCTAAAGTTGTTCCCGTTTCTAAAAATAGTGAGACAGTCTTGTTACATTGATATCACGTTTAAAGCCGTTTTGTAATCGGTCATGAAGAACTTAGCATCGTGTTCATAACCGTCAAACGGTTAATAAAAGTGTACATAAAACAACAACTTTTAAAAAGAAGCCTGCATGAATTTACCTTATTGAAGTCAGCATGGTGCGTGAGCTCGTCCCACCATTTGCCTAGTATGGACTCCCAACGCTTGTAAACGTCTTGGTCTAGCTTGCCACGTCGTTGGATTTTCGTGTACTTCTGAAATTTAATTTAAAAATGTTCAATAGTTTTTTCAAAGAAAGTTTAAAAAACATTCAAAAAATAAGTTAATTTCTACTAGTGATAAAAGTGATTTTTGATAAGTAGTGAGATTAAATTAATCAGTGACGTCACTACAGGAGGGGCGGGGTCCGCCCCGTTTGGGAGGTGACACCCGAATGGATCTTTGTTTTTGGAGGGGGGCACCCCCCTCGACTGTCAAACACAATATCAACACTATGGGGACATTAATTCGGGGTTACAACCCTCTGGTGAGAGGCGGTGACACCAGTAGCGTACATAGACTTAGGTGCGCTGCCACGCAAGATTTGTCAGTACGCCTCCCACTCCCCTATTAAAATACAAAAAGTATTTTTCCAGTGTAACTCATAGTGCTATTTTTCTGACCCCCCCCCCCCCCCCCCCGCTTTTTGCGGATGCGCTATGTACGCCACTGGGTGATACCCAAAATGAATTTTAGAGTTTCTGAAAATATAAATACTGAAATCCTGATATATTTTAAATTATATTTAATCTCTCAAATGCAGCGGCCATCACCATGAGGGAAGCGTTTGTGCCACGTGTCAGCCCACAGAGGGGCGAAATCTAAAACTATTAGCCTCGATGCTTCTTAATAATGGGAAGGATTGCATGCATTTCGGTGTTTTTGTGATGAGATATTTTAAAAACAAGTGTTTTGTAATCATTTCGTGTTTCGAAAAGTTTAACCTGTTTTAGTTTAGTGGAATAACTTAGGTTAAATGGGTCAAACTTGCTAGGGAAAAATTGATCTTAATTTGGCTTAATAGTGTGAAAAGCTGGCTTAAATATTATTTAATGCTTATATTTCAGCGCGTAGTGCGTGTATTTAGCTAAATTATTTTTTATATCGTATAAGTTTTTGCAGTTTTATTTATATTTTCTTAATACATATTCTTAAATACATGCGTGGTCATATCTATGTATTTGTTAATGTATATAATTAATTACATATAAAATTGTCAATTTATTCATAAGTTTTCATGAAATCACGAGAAACAATGGGATTAAATGGGATAAAAAGCATTTACGTGGATGCGACCCACTATAAAAAGCCAAGGGCGGATCCAGAAATGTTCCAAGGGAGGGGTGATTGGGTTTTTTTTTTCGACTTGCTCCATTTTTTTACTGCATATTCTGGGAAACACATGTTTATTACAAATGTTTCGGTCTTCAAGTCGAAAAAATTCCAGATCAGAGCCCCGAATCCCAACCAATTATCATAGTATCATCGAAGATTATCTAAAATTGTCTTTTTTGAACTTTAAAATCGAAAAACTACTGAAGAAGAGTCCCTCAAGGGAGGGGCGATCGCCCCCATCGCCCCTCCCTTGTATCCGCCCCTGTAAAAAGCACTGATGTGGATGCGACCCACTATAAAAAGCACTGACGTGGATGCGACCCACTATAAAAAGCACTGACGTGGATGCGACCCACTATAAAAAGCACTGACGTGTATGCGACCCGCTATAAAAAGCATTTATTTGGACGTGACAAATGCGAGTGGTGGAAGTGACACCACGAGCGGTTTATTGTGGGTCGTGTCGGGGGTGGGTGCAGGTTCATTTTTTTATTTCGATTAAAAAATCTCCCCAGCGTTTTCGAGGATGTATCCAGGGAATTGCCGATCGTACTCAGGTCTTTTCCATAGAAACTTACTTTAAAGGTGCAATTTTTTGAATTAGCGAATGTTTGACATTTCTACCTGTTTTTGGGGGCTCAAATACTTTTCATAATGGAGCTCAACAACACAATAAAAGTAAAATTTCTACTTTTTATATAAGAGAAATCTATCACAAAAAATGACACTCTCGCACTTGACTTAACTGTCAGTTAAAAAAAAAACATATTTAAATTCAAAAATTATTTGTTGGGTTTTTTTTTTTTTTCCATTTTAAAATGTTATATAGTATTAGGAAGATAAAAAGGTTTTTCCTTTGAATATAATGTCACTCAATAAATTTTAAATATCTCAGTGCAGTAGTTTGCGTCAAACTCTCGCAATAGTAATAAATCTTTCGATTATGTGCAAAAGCAATAATAATAAAACTTAAGTAATTTACAGCTAATGACGTAGAAGTAATAGTGCTGCACCTTTTTTAACGTATTAGCAATTCACATCATTTAAGATTAATAAGAAATAGAAACATCAAAACGGTGTAATACAATGTAAAAACAATCTTTGTGATGAGTGTACCGGGTGCCATAATAACGATATTTTTATTTCCGCGTCTAAGTTACCATTTCTTACTTCCTTTTACGCAGTAAAGGAAGTATTGTGATCGCGAAAAAAAAAAAATCACTCAAATTTGAGTCTAAATTTTGATTTTGCTCACCCCCGAATGAATGTTCAGTAGTTTTTTCGACCTGTCAGCACGTGCATATGTACCTACCAACATATAAGCAGCCGAAAAATTCTTTTCAACCACCCCCGAGTTAATTACGACGAGTTTTCTCGTGACGTCTGTATGTACGTATGTGCGGATGTGTGTGCGGATGTATGTGCGGATGTATGTCGTATAACTCAAAAATTATGTGCCGTAGAAGCTTCTAGCTTGGTATGTAGGCTCTGAGGATGGTCTAGTTGTGCACCTCCCCTTGTGGTGGCATTCGAATGTTCCCAAGGGGGTGTTTTACCCCTTTTTTGGGGTAAATCAGTGTTAATTTCAATGCAGACTCAAGTGATATGAATTGGCGCCACCACTTGGCGATATGTCGCCAAGTTTTTGGTCGCCAAGTGTTTGACGCCAACTTGGCGACATATAGCCAAGTTGGCGACAAATTTGGTGCAAATTTTCTTTTTTGAATTTGGGTTCAACTTGGCGCTATTGGCGATATTTTGCGAAAAATTCACTGAATGATATCAAAATCAGCAATATTTAGAAAATTAACCATTGTAAAATATTTTTTGCATTGTTTCGTGGCAGATTAGGGGAGCAAATATTTGAATTGTTACCTTGCTCACTCCAAGCACTTTTTTTAACACTTAAGGCAACTACTAAAAAATTTACACGTAAAAGGAAGTAGTGTGGGGTCCATACCAGATTTTTTTTTATGAAAATTAGAAAATAATCAGTCATAACTAGACGGGTGCAGCATTTCGTTCCGTTGAATTGGTAGAAACAAGAAACATAAAGAGTAGGATCCTATCGCAGTTCATGATTGGGAATAACATAGTTGGAATTCAAGACGTCAAAATAAAAAGGAACGCTGGGGGCTGGACGATGTATTTTTTTTCTTTCTTTTTTTTTTTTCAAACTGTATTTCTAGGCAAAACGCAGAGGCTTGACGTCTGCATCAGAAGGCGAGCCTGGTGTGACTGCTTAAGGGCGCGAAGTCAAGCAGGAATTTTTGCTGGTAACGGAACGATAGTTGTGACAAACTGACAGTCCTAGATCTCGCAGAGTTCCCTGTCACGGATTGAAGTGGTGATTCAAGCCAAGACTGTTCTCAACCAATCCAGAGGAACAGCGACATCATTGATTAGGAAGATGAATCCGACATTAGAATTCAGGACAAGGAATACTGCCATCATACACCAAGCGCGGATCGAAAAATGTGCCAAGATTTTATTTTATTATGTACTAGCAGTACCCGCACGGCGATGCCCGTGCAACAAATGTAAAGGAAGTTAACTAAATAAAGTTTAATTCACTATAACCCTCTAAAGTAAAATTATTATATTTGATTCAAATGTGCTCACCAACCTTTTGAATTCCACTAAAAGTCATATTAAAGTTTAAATCAATTCGCCAAATAAACGTTTCAATGGAACTTTTGAGATAACTGTAGTGGCAAGATTTTCGAAAACTCTCAACGAACACAGCAATTTTGCCCTTGAAGTTTAACATAATCCACCGATTTAACCGTAATTTCAATGTAAAATTGGTCGCCAAATTTAAATTTATTAACATAGGGAACCGATTGTGTCAGGTAGCTCAGCCTCAACCATTCTTCCATGATTTTAATTTGAACATTAAAAGGCAAGAAATATAATGTTATTCGCACCATCTCTTTGAAGTGATTACAATCTATAACAGTAACCCTCAAATAAGCAAGATTTCCCTGGCTGGGAGGTTTGGTAAATTTCCAGATTGTTGCCAAACTTTACGACGCCAAATACGAAGAGTAACTTCATAGCGGTGTTATCGAAAATGTCAGAATGAAACTATTAAAAATTTACGTTTGGCGACATTATATACATGTTTTAAACATGCAATAAAATACTTTTTAGACTGCAAACAACTACTGTTCCTTCACAGAGCGTTTTCTTTTTCTTTAATTTGGAGAAAGAAGTGTTTCACTGGCTGGGAGGTTTGGTAAATATCCCTATTGTTGCCAAACTTTACCACGCCAAATACGAAGAGTAGCTGATAGCCATCGCTAATTTTTTAACAATAATTGTTCCATTCTGACATTTTTGGCAACACCAAATTTTGAGGAATTCAACCGTTACCATCGAATCAACTGAATAAATTTAAATTCCCTCCCACCCCTCTGAACTAAAATTATTATATCCTTTAGTTCAAATGCGCTTCATCTTTTAAACTCCACTTTAAGTCATGTTAAAGTTTAAATCAATTCGCCAAATAAATCAAAAAGACAGAAAATTAAGAAAGAAATAAGAGATATTAAACATTCAAATTGAATAAATTTTCGAGGCTTAAATCTGTACGCACAATTTTAACCACAAAGTAACTTCAGGGACAAAAGAGCAGCTGATCAGGAAAATGAACCTAGTGTTTCAGTACTGCGTACATAGTTAAGCCTTGAAAGTTGACTAAATTTGATTAATTAATATCTCCTGTCCTAATTAACGGACAGAAACGTGTTAAAACTTTTCTTTTTCAGAAAAAAAAACCCTTTCCAACGATATATAATGTTTTGGGGTGGGGGGAGGTTTTCCCCCTCAATTATGGCGGATACACCAAAAATGAGACTAATTAATTAATTAAAAAATAACTAATTCGAAATTAAAAATTTGGGCTTCGAGGTGCACGAGGGCGGGGTACGTTCGAATTTTTGAGCCAAGTTTCAGGTCCGTAGGTGCTGTGGGGGCTTCTGGCCAGCGGTTACAAACGTACAGACAAACGAACACCGTCATCTTTATATATATAGATAATTTACTACACATCTTTGTTTACAAATGTTAATCTCATAAACTCACATATTTTGGATTTCAACTGCGAAATGTATCCTGAGAAGAGTCCTCAACCTCCCATCTGCTAGTATCAAAGATAGTCTAAAAATGCCCTTTTAAAACTTCAATCTTGAAAATGCACCAGTGGTGAATCTCTCAAGGGAGGGACGATCGCCCCATCGCCCCTCCCTTGTATCCTTCTCTGCCATGGACTTGAAAGATGAGTCCTACATTAATATTCAAGACCAAGAATATCGACATCTTGGACCTGAAAGATGAGGGCTCAGGACGAGGAATACCGACTTCATGGACTTGGAAGATGAGTTTGACATCAGGACTCAGGACGAGAGCTAGTGAGATAGATCAATGCAATGCAGTGAACTCTCGGTGCGCTGAACACAAGATTAAGCCGTCTTCACCCCTTCATGCAATGGTTGCAAACGTCTCAAAGGATCTTGAGGATTTGTGTTCCCCAACCATCCGCGATGTTCGGCGCTTTGGCTGAACGAACTGTTTTCTTTTCTTCCTCGTCGCCTGTGTCTGCCGAAACGAAGTTATTTAGTTGTACTCAGCTGCGGACTGTTGATGCATTTGGAATATCATAGTGTGTTTTCAAAAAGAATTAAGATGTTATAACGGCATTAAAGCTGAATTATGGTCAATGGTGAATCATACCTTTATTTGGTGTCTTACCGTTAATTTTTCTCTCCACTGCAGCAGGAGTCTGAGGTGGGAACTACAAAGTACCTTATTTTGTATAGCTTTTGGATTATATCCCTTATTTCGAGCAATTGTAACTTGTTTTTTTCACCTTATCCAGAATTATACTTTTTACATGTTCGTACAATTTTAATCGAGCACTGCACTAAATCACTGATTTAATTTCTATTACATTTCCCTATTGTTAGTGCTTAGGAACTTTATTACCTGTCCCGTTAAATTGAGCCCGAAAAAATTAAAATATTTTAGTTTACTGAATATTTATTTAGTTACTCAAATTTTAATTTTTTGAAACACAATACAATGCTTTTTCTTCAACCATTTACTTTTCAAACACTGGGGGGCTCCATCTCCTGTTCGCTGCCACTCACTAACCCCCAAAAATTGCTTATAAATCTTATTTGGTTCGGCAAGATATAAGTAAAAGAAAATAAAGTATAAGAAGTAAAAAATGATAAATGACTTTACTGAAGAAAGTGCACAAATAATTCGGGAATTTAACAGGATCTTTTTCAGTTATGAGGAAGGTAAGCAATTCTTTTTACTAGTTGTTGAAGAAAATAAAAAAACAAGAAGTTCTGTCAAGAACTAAACGAGCCTACTTTCCCGTACATCGACATCGGCATTCTAGCATCTGATCATTATTCTCTTGATCATCTGAGACTAAACATTATGTCAAACATACCTTTTTAGCACTTAAAGCTGATTTCTAAAAGCAAAATATACCCCTCTCATCAGATGAAATAGAGACATAAAAAGTAAATAAATGAATAAATGAAGTTTTGTCGCACCTTTTAAAGAATGTAACTGTTACAGTTCTTCCGTAGAAAAATTCCTCAATCGTTTTCAAAAAATTAAAAGTACAAAGTACATCAAAACACATTTTATCAAAGAAAGGAAAAAAAACTCGTCCGTCGATAAAATGTCTCGATTTTCACTTTTAAACCGTTGCCAGTTGTTAAATATAAATAAAGAATAAAATGCCCTCGTGAATGAAACACTTTTGTTACAAAAAAAATCGTCTGCCAAAAAAAAAAAAAATAGTAATAAATAAAATAACACAAATGAATAAATAAACAAAAAATCGTCTGCACAGTCAGTCATTTTTTTCTGAGTCTGCATTTCCGCCATGTTTGTGGAGTCGGAGTCGGAATCAGAAGATTATTCAGAAAAGTACTTTACAAACATTATTTATCAAAACCATTTTTTTACAAAGTTAGTTTGAAGGAAATCTGACTTTAAGTTCCAGGATCAATATTCAACTTAAATTCCCCGTAGGCGCTAATGTTAAATTTTTTTCTGAACGGTTCAATATTGAACGAAAAATGGTTCAAACCAAAAAGCGAAATAAGGGAATGAACCTCTCCGAGATCTTTCAAACAAAAAAAAGTTTATTCCATTTGGATGGTTCACTCAGAAGTTATTAGGTGGGGAAAGGTTGCTTGAACGGTTCAATGTTGAACGAAAAAATGTTCAAATTGAAAATTTAAATACTGTAATGAAGTATCCTTGCTGAGATCCTTCGAACAAAAAAAAAGTTTATTTAAATCGGACTGTTCACTCAAAAATTATTAGGGGTGACAGCTTGCTTGAGCGGTTCAATGTTGAACGAAAAATTGTTCAAATCGGAAATGTAAATACGGGAATGAAGTATCCTTGATAAGATCTTTTGAACAAAAAAAAGTTTGTTGAAATCGGACTGTTCACTCAAAAGTTAGCATCGCGGGACAGGTTGTTTGAACGGTTCAAAGATGAACCAAAAATTGTTCAAATCGAAAAATCAAATATGGAAATGAGCTGTACTCGCCGAGATCTTTCCAACAAAAAAAAGTTTGTTCAAATCGGAATGTTCATTCAAAAGTTATTAGGGGGGGGGGAAGGTTGCTTGAACGGTTCAATGTTGAACCAAAATTGTTCAAATCGAAAATGTAGATACAGGAATGAAGTATACTTGAAAAGATCTTTCGAACAAAAAAAAGTTTGTTCAAATCGGACTGTTAACTAAAAAGTTAGCATCGCGGGACAGGTTGTTTGAACGGCTCAAAGTTGAACCAAAAATTGTTCAAATCGAAAAATCAAATATGGGAATGAGCTGTACTCGCCGAGATCTTTCCAACAAAAAAAAGTTTGTCCAAATCGGAATATTCATTCAAAAGTTATTAGGGGGGGGGGGGACAGACAGACAGACCGACCGACAGACCGACAGACCGACACACAAATTCCCCATCTCAATACCCTACTTTCAAATTTTTAATTTTTCGATATTCATTTTACCTTTTTATTTTTTTAACTTGGCGATATTTTTTGGACTTGGCGATATTTTTTTAACTTGGCGATATTTTTTGGACTTGGCGATATTTTTTAGATGCATTAAGCCAATTTTAATACTTTTTTCGTCTTTCTTTTATTTTTAACGGGAAAGTAGGCTAAAAACGTCCTTGGTGTAGAGAACAAAATATCCAATGCGAAAAGTCTCTCCCTCAAAAAAGGGTAGAAAGTAGTACTGCAAAGCAAGAAGCTGAAGCTGCAAATTCAGTTACAAAATATTGAAAAAGTCTAAATAACATTAAATGTGTTAAGATATTTTGAGTTTAACTAAAAATTTCTAGCAAATTTCAATATAGTAGCAACATTACATGGCAAAAAAAAAAACTTCAAATGCATCTGAAATTATTCTTGCCGATGCTTATGTAAAATGAGCCACTGAATCCAAATATATATCCACCGTTTCCCCTTTCCATGATGATGATGCTTCCCTTTTTTTTCTTCCATTTTTGACTTTTTAATGTATATTTGTATACTGTTAATGTTCGTTACTATGTCAAAAATTATAAACAATGGGAGTGGTGCCTACCTAGAAACATAAATATAAATTAATGGTCTTATAAGCATTCTTAATTTCACTTTTAATTCTAATTATATCTGTGAACATAACCGGTATAGATATAAATAATAATGGAAGTTTTTTTTCTAAAGACTTGCGATGCTACTCATATGGAGCATGAGATGCTTTCAAATTTAAAAAAAGAATTACAGCGTGAAAATTTTTTGAATATGGGGCTCATAGAGGTGAGTCCGATAGTCTTGCTTTGCACCAAAAAATAAGTGAAAATTTTTGAAGCTGAAAAAAAAAAAAAGAGTTGTTGATGTTTTTTTTTTTTTTTTTTTTTTTAACATATTTTAAGGGTTATACTCCGATGAGTTTTCTAACTTGCAACAAGTGTTCATGATTTTACATTTTCCACCTCTCTAGCCCTACAGAAGAATGTTAATTGTTAACATAATGCTTCCTCTCTTTCCAAATAATGGTTATGAAATTGTGGAAACCTGAAAAAAAATGGGAGGAAGGATCTATCCTTTTTCCGAAAAGTGGAACGTATTGGAAAAAACGGTGGTCATATTTGGATTTCATGGGTCCTTTTATATAAAAATCAGCAAGAATACTGTCAGTAAGATGGTGAACTTTTTTTCTTGTCGACAAAAAAAAAAAACTTGAAATTAACAAAAACTTAAGAACTATTAGACTTGAGCACAGTTTTTTATTTGAGTGAGAGGTTGACCTTTTGCCAGTGTATTAGGGTGGATAAAGGATGAAAAAAAAAGGGGGTGGTTCTAATCTGTAGGATTTTTTCTTTTTTTACCATAGGTTTGCGAACCACCTGAACGTACATATAGGCGTCAGGAAAAAAATGTGTACTAATTCTCTCGGGTCGAAATTTGAGGAAAATTTTCACGAAAATACAATCTCTTCTTTAGTGTCTAAAATCAAGTGAAAAGAAGTATAAAATAAAGTTAAAGTCGGCAGTTGAGTGTAGAGTAGACTTCGTGTAATTAACAGTTAAAACTACAGTTAATGCACCATATTGTAATATGCTTCCGAAATTAAACTTAGCATAGTTTCGTAAATCTTTTCCCTTCTTATAACAAAACAAAGAAAAACAGCATTCCTAAAAAAAATCATAGAAAGTCTTTTAAAAAACTCCTCCAAAATTAATACTATTCAGGGAAGTCATTTCGAAATTTTCCAGGGGGGGGGGGGCAAAGGGTGCATACACAATGTAAATTTTACCAAAAAGTGGCGAAAACCACGCCCACTTTTATGCCAATACATTGATTTCCCAAAGTCAGGGGGGGGGCACTTGACCCCCTGCCCGCCCCTAAATAACGGACCTGATACTATTGAAACACTTCTTAAATCGACAATTTATCACCAAGCTCCTTGTATGTATGCAGGCTAGGGCTGCGACATCGATGACTAAACATTGATGTTTGGAAACATCTATGTTGGAAATTATTATCAATGGTAGTGATACATCGAACAAAAAACATGATATTTTCAAACATCGATCTCTTTCTAGATATACTCCGTACAAATTCGAATATACAGTATCTCTTCCTCATATCTCTCAATCAGATATTTCCTTTGTCTCCCCAAAAAATGCCGACCGTAAGACATCAACGGTAATTATAGAAAACATTTCCTATTGAGATAGATCTGGCAAGTACTTATTAACGATGTAACTTCTTTTATTCCCCCCCCCCTCCTGCTGAAATATAAAATATTGACACAGAAAAAAAAGCGAACGCAAAACAGTGATGTTTAAAAATCGACTATAAATGATTAGTGGTAATTAAATAATTTTTTCCCAATACGATATTTATGGGGGATATATAACAAATATTTGTTATAAGATATATAACAAATTTTTTTGGATAATTTTATTTGATGCTGCAACTACTGTTTAGCGATGAATCTTTTTTTAAGCACATTTCTTTGTTTTTTCTCCTTTTGTTTAAATTTTGTTGCTGAAATACAAAGCATCATGTATAAAAAAAATGAAAAAAAAAAACAGGGAGAAAAAATCTACAATGCTTAAAAATATCGAGCGCAAAACATTGATAATAATAGTCATAGAAAAACTTTTACCAATGAGATTAATTCTGGAACTTCCGAGCACATTTTTACGCACTTTTTTGCTGAAATATAAAACATCGAAATCGAAAAAAAACATCAAACTCGAAACATCGATGTTTGGAAAACATCGACAGTAAATCATTGATGATAAAAACATCGATGTTTTCAAAACATTGACATCGATGTCGCTGCACATCCTTACTGAAATGAAATGAATTCTGTAAATAGTTTTTCTTTGTCAGCTTAGTATGCATGCAGCGAAAACAACTTATTAGAGTTTCCCTATGTCTGCATTTATGCGGTCATGTCCGCGTTTTGACGGCGTGTCAACATACATTTTCGAAGAATCCGGTTTTTTCCACCATTTTAAGGGGAACAGTTTGGATTATTTTCTCCATGCCGTTCTATTAGGTTGCTACAGGGTTTCCTGAAATAGACCGATTGCTTTCAGTAATTCATAATAGGATAACAGTTAAAGGTACAAAAATAATTATTACATAAAATTAATGTGACAGGGCAGAAGTTTACCCTTCAGAATTCCCAATCTTTGTTCAAAAATTTATCGATAGATGGCGCTGCCTAGAGTGAACCCGTTAATCAAAGAAACTGTCACTATTTTAATGCAAGAAATAAACTTGTTTTTACAGTATAATACTGGCAGCAGAAGTTCCAGTTTAAAACTGTAGAATGCACAGTAATAAACTGTGAAATTAGCAATTTTACAGTTTATTACTGTAAACTAGCCATTTTAGTTTGTTACTAAAGTAGTAATTTTACAGTCTACTAAAATTGGCAATTTTATAACTAAAATTACTGCAAATTAGCTATATTATACTGTAAAAACAACATTTATTTTTACAGTGTATCCAAACTGGATTGTTACAATACCAATAGAAAAAATATTTTCTTACATTTTATATAATAACTAGCAGAACCCGGCAGACGTTGTTCTGCCTAGATGTTATATTTCGTCTCCACACCGTGTTTTGGATGTAAAATTCAAAAAGCGTTGTTGAAAATAGGTATGAAAGATTTTAAAAATTCTAAATCAAGCAAAGTTATCTTCTGATAAAGTTATTCAATTTTCAGAAAGTCTATTCAATAAAAAAGTTCATTTTCCTTTAAAACTATAAAACTATGTTCTGTAGAGTTGGAAAACACAGATGTCCACTTATTAAAAAGTTAATAAAGTCACTTAGAAGGCTAAACTAAACTTAACAACAATGGCGGACTTGTTGAAATTTTGCAATGTAAAGATGCAAATGATACTTAAACTTGACAGTACTTGAAGACACTTCTTAAAACAGAAAAGTAACACATCTTTTTGAATAAGAAAAAAAGCATGGAGGAATGGTTGTACTTTAGTAATTTGATGGCATAAGCTATCGGGAAATACTCGTCCATACGCACAACCGTTTGAAAATTAAGTATTAAGTAACAACATATACAGATACAGATACAGATCGTGTTTATTATTCGGTACAGAGCGTGAGCTCTTTTGCCGGGTATGAAGGTGGGGGTAGATTCAAGAGTTCTGACATTGTAGGTATGAAGGGGGGGGGGAGGACAAAAAAGGAATCTTTTCAGGGCCACACACTGTACAATATTTACAAGATAGAAAATACAATTGATGAAGACTATTTACAGGAACATGGTAAGAAAATATTTACAGAATTTACAAGAGACAACCAGAGGTGAAGAGATACTGAATCGGTGGGCCAATCCACCATTCAGCAAGCTGCACCACAAGGGTAACAGTTAATCGATCAAAGCCGATCTTCTGCTGTTGACAGCAGGAAGAGAAATGGAGCCATTTATGGCTTGCCTATTTTTCTTTTTTCTCGTGAATTTGTGAGTGAGATACATAGTATCTTGTGGAAAACCTGTGTTTCCAGTGTTATAAGTATAGTAGGTTTGTTCGTAAACCAAATGATTTGGGTGTTTACCAATTTTTGTAAAGAAGTTAGTAGACATTTCGACAATGTACTCATTTAAGTATTGGATCTTGGCATCGTTGTGTAGCGTTTCGTTGTTGACGTACCATGGAGCATTGAAAATTTTTCTGAGGATCTTATTTTGGATAGTTTGTAGACCAATCATATGGGTGTTAGCTGCATGGCCCCATATTTGTATACCATAGACCATGGCAGGCCTGATAATCATGGTGTACATTAGGAATTTGTTCTTAGTACTCAGGGCGTTAGTTTTGTTTAGAAGACCATATAAGTAACCAATTTTTGTTTTTGCCTTTTTAAGGACTTCTTTGATGTGGGCGTTGTAGTTGAGTTTACTATCCAGGTAGACTCCTAGATACTTCACTTTATTGGTGTAGTTAATTTCTTGGTCATCAATAACCAGGGGTTTGAGATTCTTTTTTGTTTCCCCTTTGGTGAAGCAGATAGCCTGAGTTTTGGTTGGGTTAATTGAGATTCTCCAGTTATTGAGATAATTCGTAACTTCGTCTACGTATCTCTGCAATTTGAGCCGTGCATAATTTTGGTTCCAGTCGGAAACAAGTAGGCTAGTGTCGTCTGCAAAGACGCAAGTGAGATGGGGGTAGCAGGTTGGTAGGTCATACGTGTACAAATTGTACAGCGTGGGACCCAATGCGCTCCCCTGTGGGACCCCTGCAGAGATACTGTGTTTTTCAGAGAGGCAGTCGGCAATTCTGACTTGAAACGTGCGTTTCTGAAGGTAGTGTCTAAGGATTTTGATGAGATAGTTGGGGAAGTTCAACTTTATGAGCTTATGAATTAGGCCATTATGCCATACACGATCAAAGGCTTTTTTAATATCGAAGAAAATCCCCAGTGTAACTTTTCCTTCTTTCATGTTGTTGGTGATGAAATTAGTCATTCTGAGGAGTTGGTGTGTGGTGGTGTGGGCTTCTTTGAACCCAAATTGGAAGTCAGGGATGATTTGGTTATTGGAAATGTGGGACTTCATTTGGTTTAAAATGATTTTCTCAGTCAGTTTGGAGAGAGAGCTGAGTAGGCTAATAGGGCGGTAGTTATCCGGGAAGGTGTGATCGGCATTGGGCTTAGGGATGGGGATAACAACTGCATTTTTCCAATTTTTGGGAAAGTAGCCAAACTTCATGATACTGTTAATGATTTTTGTAATGGCTGTGACAGAATTCAGTGGCAGGTGCTTGAGGTGGATATTTTTAATATTGTCTTCACCACCAGCTTTTCTCTCTTTGAGTTTCTTGATTTCTAGCATGACTTCCAGTGGGGCAATAACTGGAGGAGGGAAGGTGATGGGGGGGTTTTCTAAGTAATCCTTAATACTCCTGTTTACCATAGAAATAGTCCGGTTATCATACGCGTCAGGATTATGCTGGAAATTATCTTCCAAGGTGTGAGCTATAGCACTGGCTTTGTCACTAATAGAGTAGACAATCTCGCCGTGCTTAGCGTGGAGAGCTGGAATGGGATTTTGCTTTTTGGAAAATCTCCTGACAATTTCATAGAAAGCTTTAGAGTTGTTGTCGAGGGATTCCAAATAGAGGTTGAAGGTTTTAGTTTTATGTGCAGCAATCTGTTTTTTGATTAGGTTCTGCAGGTTGTTGAGCTGTGACTTAATGGCTGGATCTTTTGTCAATTGCCATCTTTTCTTGATCTGATTTTTATGTTTAATTTGATCGGTGATACTTCTAGGGAGCTTGGTATAGTTATCGGGGAGGATTTTTGTGGACTTTGCTTTTTCCATGGCAAAGTTGATGTCGTTAGTGATTTCAGTGATGGCTTTGTCGATGTCTTGGGTGCTATTAATACAAGGATTTCCCGCCGTTCTTTCGTGGAGAATTTTCGTGAAATAATTCCAGTTGATGCTAGTTTTTGTTTGGAATTTACTTGGAAGGCATGCCTTTAGTCCAATCTCCAGGATGATTGGGCAGTGGTCAGAGCTGAGTGCCGTAATTGCATCAATCCGACAAGTACTTTGAATATTTTTGAGCAGGGCAAAGTCGAGGGTTGTATTTGTAAAAGTAGTGTAATGCGTGGGAGAGTCTGGGGCGACAATTTGAATGTCGTTATCCACAATGTAATCAAGCAAACGATCCCCGTTGGCATTTGGGATGCGGTTGCTCCATATTTCGTTTTTGGAGTTAAAGTCCCCAATGGCAATGGAGTTGTCATTGATGTTCATCATTTTATTGAGGTCATCGTGCAGGAGTTGGTTCAGTGGGGGGAGATAGACAGAGGAGATGGTGAAGGGAACTCCATTCAGGTTACAAACAATTGTGGTATTTTCGAGGTTAGTGGTCTCCGCAGGCCTAACAAAGTGCGGGATGCTGTACTTAATAAAAATAGCCGTGCCGCCCCCTCTATTATTGGTGCGGTCGGTACGGTGGCATTTGTAGTTTGAAAAGTAAACATTTTGGGAGCCGGACAAGTGTGTTTCTTGTACACAGAAAATGTCCGGGTCGTACTCCCTGAGGAAGTGCTCAGTTTCCCCTTTTTTATGGAAGAGGCCATTGGCGTTCCAAGAGCAAATACGAAGCAAAGTTGTGTCACTCATGACCGAATGCATTGCTGAGGGAGGACAAGTCCTTCATTAAGGACTGCATACTGTGAAGGATAGTACTTATAAGACTAGGGATTTTGCTGAAGTTTTTCAAGAGCTGGGTAAGATCAGCAATGTCATTGTTTGGAATGAGGGGGGGAAAAACAGTTTCCTCGGCCTCAGGTTGCCCACTCTGAAGAGCCTCGGCATAAGAGGGGTAAGCATTCACATTGTTAACAACATTTCTGGGGTTGTAGGTAGGATTCTTGCGATGCTCCCTATCAGGGGGTCTTTTGGGGCAGCCCCTGTAGTTGGCAGTATGATCCCCGTCACAGTTAGCACATTTTGCTGGGGTATCTTTAGATTTGGTGCATTGGTTAGTGGGGTGGTTATCAGCACATTTAAGGCACCTGTAAGCTTTATTGCAATGGGAACTCGAGTGTCCAAAATTTTGGCACCGGAAGCATTGCGTGGGGGTGTTCTTTATTCTGAGCGTTTCTATGGTGATTTGAAAGCACCCTATAAAGCTTTCGTGATAAATTTTTTGGTTTTCTTCATTTCTCTGAAGTATAACCAGGAATAGGGGTAGGGGTTTTTTATTTTTCCCATGCATTTGGGTGATTTTTGCAGGGTTGTAGCCTAGGTCAGCCAATTGTTCCCTGATCCAGTCAGTGCTGGTGTCCCTTGGGAGACCCCTGATCACAATCTTTAACCCTTTCTCCTCCTGTAGGGAGTAAGTGTGGAAGGGTAGATTTTCTTCATTGAGGTATTTAACTATGGTTCTGTAAGCTTTTTCATCTGGTGGTTTGATAATGTTTTTTGCACCAGTGAACTTGATAATTATTTTAGAACCAGTGAGATCATTGAGAGTTTCCACTAGAGCAACAGTGTCCTCTACTTCTTCTATGACTATTGGGGGAGGCTTTTTGTAGTTTCTTAGTCTTTGGGACTGAAATTTTTCGTTGTCTTTCTCTCCCTGCGATTCGTTGTCGTAGTCGTTTGCAGGGCAATTTTCATTGTTATTCATATTATCAGTGGGGTCATTATCTTGCTGGTTTAAAACCAAAAGGGAAGTACTCCTGCTAGGAGTGGATTTCTCCGTAGCCCTGGGTTTAGTGGCTGGAGTAACGTCAGAACTCTGAGTATCAGCCAAGTTTGCCGTCGACTTACTCTTTCCTAGAGCTCTTTTGGGGGCCTTATTCTTTTTGTTTATATTCTTTTCTTTGTTAATATTCTTAGCAGCTTTCGTGTCGAGAGCACTGAACCTGTTACTGGTAACAATATTAGTATTGACAATTTGCCTAGTTTGGTTTGGCTTTTTTGATGGCGTTTTGGACTTTTCCTCCAGCGCTGTAATTCTAGCGATGAGGGAGTCTCTGATGTCTGCATCATTATCAGATGTAATAGTGTTGATGTGTTGGGAGAGAGATATCCTGATGTTGAGAACATTCTCTTTCTTAAGCAAGAAATGATAACCATTCTCTATTTCTGCTTCTTGGCCAATGAGATGAGTATAATAGGAACAGATGACTTGGAAACAATGGTCGCATTGCGACAAAACATCTAAGTCTTTTGTGTTGAGAGTAACACAATTAATTTTAGATACAAGATTATCAATATCCTCAATAGATAGGGAGGGGAGGGGGAAGTCAGAACCTTGAAATCTCACCTCATATGGTTCCCAGCCACGATCTGCACCTGCATCTGCAGCGGCTCCGAGCGGTTGAACATCACTACCGTCCTGGCTCGCGGCATCTCCATGGATGGGATCGTAGGACCGGCATCACTTGGAGTTATGGCGGGGGGGACAGCATATTCGGGTAGAACATCCACAGTTGAGGGAGGTTTAGCTGAAATCCTGGCCCGGGATCAGTAATACGGCCTTATCAAGGCCCTTCACCCGGATCGCAGGCAAACGAGGAGTTGCGGGGGGGAAGATAGGGGCGCCTGTGCTCCCGTCAATTCGGCGAGAAAACGCGGAGACCTGTTCTTCGCTATTTCCGGAGCATTCCCTTTCACCAGGTCGTCGGAGAAAGAGCGAGTCTCGCGGCGGGGGTCGCTCGGACCGGTTCCTTGAACAAGCGCAGCTGCCAAGCACGTCCGACTCCTTCGAAGGTCGAAGGGGGAATGGTAACAACATATCTAGGACGAAAGTCATTTATGTACTTGGAAGTACCTGGGGCGGAGCCCCCTACCTTCCTGTCTTTTCATTGGGTGAGAATGGAGAGCGGCATGAGCCTGGACCAATTGTGAGCTGGTAAATGTGCCAAGAGGAATTGCTTAAATTTAAATAACGTTTAAATTTAATAAAGCTAACATGAATATAAGTACAAATGAAAATAAAAAATAAAAATCGCAAAAGTTTTTTTTTTTTTTTTTTTTTTTTTTTTTTTTTTTTTTTTTTTTTTTTTTTTTCCGCATGGAAAACCAAGCGTTTTTGGTGGTTAAGCAATTAACCTTTTCTGAATAATGATAAAAAGTTAAGTAAAGAAAAAAAAAAAAAAATAAGGCCCTTAGGCAGTTCATGTAAAATAAAATTATAATAATAATAAAAAGTCCATAGCCGGGACAGCATCCCTATCTGCAAACCGGAGATTCTTGACGGCGAACCGCTGAGAATCACCGTGCGCTAAAGTTGCCTGAGCAGGGCACGGGGCCTGTTATGGTTTGCCGGGTCAGTCGGATCGTAGTCCGGAAGCCTGTCCAGCAAGTCGTTTCGGACCAGGGGGATTCTTTCAAAGAATCTCTTGGCTAGTTTTTTGGAAAACTCTTTGAGCGTTGGAATACCAATTTCTTCGATGATTTTGTCCGTACGGACATACCATTCGGGGTCTACGGCGTCACGGACCATGATTCGTTGTTGATTTTCAACACGTTGAAAATTTGAAGGTGCCGAGGTGGCCCAAATGGGTGCCCCATAGGTCAGGATGGGTCTAAGGCACATTTTGTAAAGTAAAAGCTTATTGTCGGTAGACATAACACTACGACGGTGGATGAGGGAGGAGAGAGAGGCTTTCGCCTGGATAAATTTTGATCGGACGTTTTCAATGTGATATCTCCAAGTGAGGTTTCTGTCAAAAATAAGCCCAAGGTAGGGCGCAGTATAAGCCCAGTCAATGGGTTTGGTGTCCAAGTAGAGCTTAAGGGGTGGGACTCTGGTGAAAAAAGAGATTGCTATGCTCTTGGAAGCATTTACTTCAATTTTCCAGGTGCGTAACCAGATATCTAGCAGATTGAGGTGGTATTGTATTGCTGCAGAGGCAAGTTTAGGTTCCCTGGCAGAGGCTAGAATGCAGGTGTCATCTGCGTAAATGGCAAGCTGAGTGTTGTCAGTGTGTGGGATGTCGTTCGTAAATAATGTATATAACGTTGGCCCCAGTATGCTGCCCTGAGGCACGCCCGCATTAATGCGTTTGGGGCCAGATAAAGTGTTGTTTACACGAACGACAAAGTGCCTATCAGTGAGATAGGAGTTAATTATGTTTATGTATGCATGGGGGATCCCAAGGCGTATGAGTTTGTAGAGTAGTGCAGGTATCCAGACCCTATCAAATGCCTTAGCAACGTCAAGAAAGAGTGCTGCAGAGGAGTTACCCTTGCTCCTTTCGTGTCGTATGTTTTCTACGACACGGAGTAGCTGATGCGTTGTACAGTGTTTCTTGCGGAAGCCAAACTGTTCGGGGGGGATAAGATTATTAGAATTTAGAAAACTAAGTAATTTATCGTGTATACAGGCTTCCGCTAATTTTGAAAAAGTGGGGAGTAAGCTGATTGGCCGGTAGCTAGCCGGCTGAGAACGGGGTTTGCCCGGTTTCAAAACCGTAGTTATAATGGCAGTTTTCCAGGAGCAAGGGAAAATACCTAATCTAATGATGGAATTAATTAACTGGGTCAGATAAAAAATTGTTCTAAGGGGTAGGTTTTTAATGAGGGTGTTAGAGATTCCATCAATCCCCGGGCTCTTTTTCTTTTTGCAGCGCTTGATGTAGTTGCAGACATCGGAGGGTAAAATCTGGATGATGCTGTCTGTGTGAATACCTGAGAAGTAATTCTGTAGTGTATGAGTGACAAGGGTTTCTGTTTCGTCGTGTCTGATGTTGTTAACTGTGAACTGCGTTACGTAATGCTCCGCAAATCTCTCCGCTTTTTCAGCATTAGTAAACGCAGGAGTTGGAAGGCCGTCAAGGGGCGGAATTAGTTGATATCCCCTCCTGTGCCGCTTAACTGCCTTCCAGATGGAAGTGTCGTCAGCAGACAGGCTAGAGATATACTGTGTCCAGGAGTCATTTTTGTGCCTCCTAATTAACATGTCAATATTCTGTTGCGCAGCTTTGTACGCAGCAGCAGTGCTAGGGTCTCTGGTCCGTTGGAACTTCCTTCTAAGGTGATTTTTCTCCCAAATAGCCCTCTTTATGAGGTATGGGAGTTCGAACTTAGAACCTCTTTCATTCGTTATGGGCTTGGAGATACGGGTATGAAGGGACTTGATGGTTTCGGTAAAGGCATTAACTGCCGTGTTAAGCTCCGCCCCCGTATTTATGTTCTGGAAGTCAAAATGGATGGTGTTGAGAATGCGCCGAAATTTCGGCCAGTCAGGTATAGAGGCGTTTGGAAGTGTAGTGTTGACTGTGACTGCATCGAATATAAACAACACAGGGTTGTGGTCTGAGGAGAGCTTCGGTAGGGAAGTCGCCTCATATTTAAACGGAAATCGTTTAATCAATGCAATGTCGATGGTGGAGACAGTGTCAACAGTCACACGTGTAGGTGTGGGGGGAAAAGCAACATGAATACCAGTCCGTTGGACAAATGAGTAAACGGCTATGCCAAGTGGTTTGTTATGTTTGCAATTCCAAAATCTGTGGTGTGCATTAAGGTCTCCGCAAACTATTGTACTGTGCACAGGCTTAAAAAGAGTTACCAGATCGCAAGTGATCCTTCTTTTCTTTTCTTGCGCTGTGATGTTCACGTGGTGTTGGACATAAGCAGAGACCAGTGTAATGGGGTCACGATCACTGGGCGTGAGTGTAATTTGTGTAGCCTCAGTAGTGAGGAGTTTAGGTGTAGGGTGGTGAAGTGGGGGATAGAGCGTTTAACATATATGGCAGTACCCCCGGAATTATATCCGGATACACGATGAGGGGCCGACTCTCTATCGTTTCGATAGGAGTCATAATTGGCCATTCCAGGAGTTTTGTTTCCCGGACGAAGATGGGTTTCTTGAATGCAAAGAACATCAGGGGCATGGTCAAGCACAAGTTGTCTAAGTTCGGCAATATGGTCGATCAGTCCGTTGACATTCCAACTCAGCAAAGATAACCCGTGGAGGGGAAACAAGACTATCACGGGTTGGCGAATAACTCGTCAGCCTCCATGAAGGCCTGAATCACGATCCAGGGTTTGTTTAGTGGATCTTGCTCGTTTTTGAGCGTAGGCAGGATATTTTTGAATAGTTTTAGTATTGCTGGGATATTGAAACCCTTGAACAGGCCAAGCAGTTCTTTGATTGTCTCTCCGACTTTCAGTCCATCTGAAGGGTTCTTGCTCCTACTGCTAGCGCGGCGCGTCTGGCTCGTTTCCGAGACAGACGAATTGCCGGCTTGAGGGGCGGGTTCAGCTGGAGAGCTAATAGTCCGGGAGCTAACTGTCAAAAATCAATGGAATACTGCAAATCGTGATAAGAAGATGCCACTTGGTAGGAATGTTGCTAATGGCTATACAATGAAATCAAGACCCAGAGGCACTTTCAAAAACCGTTTTAATCCAAGATGGCGGCGTTTTTCAAAATGGCGGCCTATGCTACTGCTTTTGCAATTTAACTCAAACAAAAGAGGTTTTTATATCAAATTATATGTTTTTCAGGCCAAGGATTTCATTTAGTATGTTGAAAAAAAGCTAAATGTTCATTTTGATGTTTATTTTTTTATTTATTTTTAAGTATTATATTGTTTACGAGAAGACTACATGTAGTATCCAAAATCTTTTAGAAAATTAGCCGAATTGTGACCGAAGAAAATAAACTGGGAAACCTGATGCGGTGGTAACCTAACCATGCTCAAATTAGTCTCCTAAGAACTCCACACACATCTCTCAGCGGTGCTGCTATTGTTAGAAGCATTCCGAGAAGGCCCGTTTAGTCTGTGGAGTTAGCGACAAAAACAGCCGAAATATTTCACTTCCGGATACCAGTGTGAAATTTGGTACAGAGCTTATGTACAAATATAAGAACAAAAAACCGCCGGGAGACAATTGATCAGGGGTCATGAACTCCCGTGATGACGTCATCAAGATGGCCGCTTTTCCAGGTAAATACGTTCGTTTAATTGCTTAAAACTCCATCATAGATTGAAATATTGCAAAACTCAAATGTATCATTTGAAAGCTCTTTAAAGAGCTATTTGGAAAAATTTAATTTTTCTTTCTGAGGTGAAGGTCCCACCTTTAATGACGTCATCCAAATGGCCGCTTTTACAGGTAAATACGTTTGTTTAACTCCCCCTAAAACTCCATCATAGATTTAAATATTTCGAAACTCAACTATATCATCTGAAAGCTCTTTAAAAGAGCTATTTAGAAAGATATAATTTTTATTTCTAAGGTCAAGGGCCCACCTGTGATGACGTCATCAAAATGGCCGCTTTTACAGGTAAATACGTTTGTTTAACTCCCCCTAAAACTCCATCATAGATTAAATATTTCAAAACTCAAATATATAATCTGAAAGCTCTTTAAAAGATCTATTTAGAAAGATATAATTTTTCTTTCTGAGGTCAAGGGCCTACCTGTGATGACGTCATCAAGATGGCCGCTTTTACAGGTATATACGTTCGTTTAATTGCTTAAAACTTCATCATAGATTGAAATATTGCAAAACTCAAATGTATCATTTGAAAGCTCTTTAAAAGAGCTATTTGGAAAGATTTAATTTTTCTTTCTGAGGTCAAGGTCCCACCTTTAATGACGTCATAAAAATGGCCGCTTTTACAGGTAAATACGTTTGTTTAACTCCCCCTAAAACTCCATCATAGATTAAATATTTCAAAACTCAACTATTTCATTTGAAAGCTCTTTAAAAGAGCTATTTAGAAAGATTTAATTTTTCTTTCTAAGGTCAAGGGCCCACCTGTGATGACGTCATCAAAATGGCAGCTTTTACAGGTAAATACGTTTGTTATACATTTTCAATTAAAAATTGTTATAACTTTTCAACTATTTGTCTTAGAAAATAAAACCAAGCACTATAAAATAGCTCTTTTAAAGCGCTTTCGGATGATATATTTCAGTTTTGCAATATTTAAATCTATGATGGAGTTTTTAACAGTTACATGAGCGCATTTACCTGTAGAAGCGGCCATTTTGATGACGTCATCACAGGTGTGCACTTTGACCTCAAAAAGAAAAATTAAACCTTTCTAAATAGATCTTTTAAAGCGCTTTCAGATGATGTATTTGAGTTTTGAAATATTTAATCTATGATGGAGTTTTAGGGGGAGTTAAACAAACGTATATATTTGTAAAAGCGGCCATTTTGATGACGTCATCACAGGTGGGCCCTTGACCTTAGAAAGAAAGATTACATCTTTCTAAATAGCTCTTTTAAAGAGCTTTCAGATGATATATTTGAATTTTGCAATATTTCAATCTATGATGGAGTTTTAAGCAGTTAAACGAACGTATTTACATGTAACAGCGGCCATTTGATGACGTCATCTCAAGTGGGCCCTTGACCTCAGAAAGAAACATTAAACCTTTCCAAATAGATCTTTTAAAGAGCTTTCAGATGATACAGTTGCGTTTTGAAATATTTAAATCTATGATGGAGTTTTAGGAGGAGTTAAACAAACGTATTTACCTGTAAAAGCGGCCATTTTGATGACGTCATTAAAGGTGGGACCTTGATCTCAGAAAGAAAAATTAAATTTTTCCAAATAGCTCTTTCAAAGAGCTTTCAAATGATACATTTGAGTTTTGCAATATTTCCATCTATGATGGAGTTTTAAGCAATTAAACGAACGTATTTACCTGTAAAAGCGGCCTTCTGGATGACGTCATCACGGGAGTTCATGACCCCTGATCAAGTGTCTCCCGACGTTTTTTGTTCTTAATTATGTACATAAGCTCTGTACCAAATTTCACACTGGTATCCGGAAGTGAAATATTTCGGCTGTTTTTGTCGCTAACTCCACAGACTAAACGGGCCTTCTCGGAATGCTTCTAACAATAGCAGCACCGCTGGGAGATGTGTGTGGAGTTCTTAGGAGACTAATTTGAGCATGTTTAGGTTACCACCGCACCAGGTTTCCCAGTTTATTTTCTTCGGTCGCAATTCGGCTAACTTTCTAAAAGATTTTGGATACTACAAGTAGTCTTCTCGTAAACAATATAATTCTTAAAAATAAATAAAAAAAATAAACATCAAAATAAGCATTTAGCTTTTTTTCAACATACTAAATGAAATCCTTGGCCTGAAAAACATATAATTTGATATAAAAACCTCTTTTGTGTGAGTTAAATTGCAAAAGCAGTAGCATAGGCCGCCATTTTGAAAAACGCCGCCATCTTGGATTAAAACGATTTTTGAAAGTGCCTCTGGGTCTTAATTTCAATGTATAGCCCTAAACAACATTCCCATCAAGTGGCATCTTCTTATCACGATTTGCAGTTTTCCAACAGTTAGCTCCCGGGCTATAAGTGCCTTCTGATTGGTTTGCTGGGAAGCTGCCCCAGCAAACGAGCGCTCAGGGGTTACCTTCTTAGAGGTAAAGATATTTCTGATAACAGAGGGTTTGGGGGCCGAAACAGTATTTTTCGAGCCCTGGGCGCTCTTACGTGCAAAATTTTTAAATTTAGGGCACCCTCTGTAGGATGCGGGATGGGGACCTTTACAGTTAGCACACTTGGGTGCTTCTAAGGTCTCACCATGCGGGCAGTTGCAAGAGAGGTGCTCCTCCCCACACCGCACGCAATGAGGTGTCATATAGCAGTTTTCACTGCTGTGATTGTACTTTTGACACCGGTGACATTGCACCGGCCCCTTTCGAGCTTTGTAAGGCTCGATCGTGACATAAGTATGTAGCAATGTCACAACATCATAGATTTTCCCAACCCCCTCAGTATCAACATATCTAATGCGAAGAAATGAGTTCCATAAATTTTGCACGTGTGGCACAATTTGAGCAAGCATGAATATATTATTCGCAAGGCTGAAAACAATTTTAATGACCTATTTGGTGCTCAATACCCACCATTCCGTACGTCGTTAACAAATTTTAACATTGCGGTTAATGACAAATATTACGAACATGAAAAAGCAAACACCTTAAAAAATATGGTAGCAATTGAGTACTGACAAATATTACGAACATGAAAAAGCAAACACCTTAAAAAATATGATAGCAATTGAGTACTGTCATGCAATAATATGTTTGTCTGAGAAGGAAACATATATCACACACAAATAATTTTTTCTACTCTCGAAAACAAAAATAGTTGCGTAGCAACGCGCCTAGGAAAATTTCAATTATTGAAGGTTCTTGGCGCTATTTAAAAAGTCGCCAATTTGGTAGTTAAGTTGGGATACCTTGGATAATTTTGAACCCCTATCCCTTCCATAAATAAAGAAACTTACGTATTATCACTTTTATGAAAGAGAAATTGTCGCCAAATTTTGAGGTATTCTCTATGAAGCTGATTACTTTTTGGCAATCTGAAATCAATTTGAATATTATATTTGGCGCTAAATGTACACCATTCCGTAAGGAGTTAAAATTATTTCCAACATTGCGGTATATCATAGCAAATAGTATGGACATGAAAACGAACTATTGATTGGATGTTTGGCGAGAAAATATAGTAACATACTTTGATTGAAAACAGCAATAGGTATAAAAAACAAAATAGTGTTCGTCTGGAAAATAATGCATGCCATATAAGCCTCTACAAATCTAAAGGAGTTCCGAAATATGAAACTGAATCTCATTTGTTTTCAAAAAAAGATTAATCTGTTAATCAAATACCTTTTTTATCCTTTATACTTGAGATAGTTATTGGGAAAACTTCCATTATTGAGGGCTCTTGGCGCGATTTAAAAGATCGCCAAATTTACGGTAGCAAGCAATTCCAACTATCTGCCAGAGAGTTGAGTTGATACACTAAATACTCGATTGGATTGATGAAAGCCTTCGAAAATGGAGTTTTAAATTGAAATTACAAAGACAGAATCAGGTCTAAAATTGAAATAAAAAAATAACTACCCATCGGATTTTGTTGAAACTGGTCTCTAAACCTTCCCAGTACCAAAAGGAACAAACGGTGAAAGTTTCAGCCAAATCTCCCGGGTAGTTTCTGAGATCTTAGGGAACACACACACATACACATATACACATTTACCAACATTCATTTTTACTTCCTTTTACGTAGTAAAGGAAGTATTGTGATCGCGAAAAAAAAATCACTCAAATTTGAGTCTAAATTTTGATTTTGCTCACCCCCGAATGAATGTTCAGTAGTTTTTTCGACCTGTTAGCACGTGCATATGTACCTACCAACATACACTGAAGTGACAAAAGTCATGGGATAGCAATATGCAAATTTTCAGATGGCAGTAGCATCGCGTAGAACAGGTATAAATGCGCAGTGCTTTTACAGAGCTTTCATTTCTGTTCAAGTTATTCATGTGAAGAGGTTTTAACGTGATGATGACCGCACGACGTGAATTAACAGACTTTGAACGCGGAATGTTAGTTGGAGCTAGACGCATGGGTCATGCCATTTCGGAAATCGTTAGAGAATTCAACATTCCCAGATCCACTGTGTCAAGAGTGTGCCGAGAGTATGAAATTTCAGGCATAACATCCCACCATGGACAGCGCAGTGGTCGACCGCCTGCACTTAAAGATCGAGAAAGGCGACGTCTGCAAAGAGTCGTAAATTCTAACAGACAAGCAACACTGCGTCAAATCACCGTAGAAATCAATGTGGGACGTACAATGGACGTGTCTGCTAGAACTGTGCGGAGAAATTTGGATTTCTTGGGCTATTCCAGCAGAAGACCGACTCGAGTGCCTTTACTGACAGAACGACATCGCTTGCAGCGACTCTCGTGGGCACGTGAGCATATCGGTTGGTCCCTAGATGAATGGAAAACCGTGGCCTGGTCCGATGAGTCACGATTTCAGCTGGTAAGAGCCGATGGTAGGGTTCGAGTGTGGCGCAGACCCCACGAAGCCATGGACCCAAACTGTCAGCAAGGCACTGTTCAAGCTGGTGGTGGCTCCGTAATGGTGTGGGCTGTTTTTTCATGGCATGGACTTGGTCCTCTAGTGCGACTGGACCGAACATTGACTGGAAATGCTTATGTGCAGCTACTTGGAGATCACTTGCAGCCATTCATGGACTTCATGTACCCAAACAACGATGGGATTTTTATGGATGACAATGCGCCATGTCACCGGGCCACAACTGTTCGCAATTGGTTTGAAGAAAATTCTGGACAATTCCAACGAATGATTTGGCCACCTAGATCGCCCGACATGAATCCCATTGAGCATTTATGGGACACCATCGAGAGGTCTGTTCGTGCCCAAAATCCTGCCCCATCAACGCTTTCACAATTATGGACGTCTATCGAGACAGCATGGCTCAATATTCCTGCAGAAGACTTCCAACGACTTGTTGAGTCCATGCCACGTCGAGTTGTTGCACTTCGCCGGGCAAAAGGAGGGCCGACACGATATTAAGAGGTATCCCATGACTTTTGTCACTTCAGTGTATAAGCAGCCGAAAAATCTTTTTCAACCACCCCCGAGTTAGTTACAACGAGTTTTCTCGTGACGTCTGTATGTACGTATGTGCGGATGTATGTGCGTATGTGGTCTCGCATAGCTCAAAAACTATATGCCGTAGAAACTTCTAGCTTGGTATGTAGGCTCTGAGGATGGTCTAGTTGTGCACCTCCCCTTGTGGTTGCATTCGAATGTTCCCAAGGGGGTGTTTTACCCCTTTTTTGGGGTAAATCAGTGTTAATTTCAATGCAGACTCAAGTGATATGAATTGGCGCGACCACTTGGCGATATGTCGCCAAGCTTTTGGTCGCCAAGTGTTTGCACGCCAACTTGGCGACAAATTTGGCGAAAAAATTATTTTTTGAATTTGGGTTTAACTTGGCGCTATTGGCGATATTTTGCGAAAAATTCACTGAATGATATTAAAATCAGCAATATTTAGAAAATTAACCATTGTAAAATATTTTTTGCATTGTTTCGTGGCAGATTAGGGGAGCAAATATTTGAATTGTTACCTTGCTCACTCCAAGCACTTTTTTTAACACTTAAGGCAACTACTAAGAAATTTACACGTAAAAGGAAGTAGTGTGGGGTCCATACCAGATTTTATATATATAGATGACAGGTTTTAACTGACTGATCGTTCTTGGCGTCTTATATCACGTTCATTTAACATGTAATTCTGGAACTGCCCAACCGCTGAAGGGGGGGGGGAGGGGGTAAACTAATTATAAATTGCATATACACGAATCAATAATCCTGTCAGATATGAAATAAAAAAAAAAACTGAAATATATAAATAACATGACTCACTTCTGCTAGCAGACGGAAGTCGTCCCAAGTAAGAACACCATCGCCATTTACGTCTGGCTCGAACGAAAACAGAAAACCATAAATTAGTATTTTGTAACAATTCACAACGTATAATATTTCTCAGTTGGGGCCCTGCTCCACATCAGCGGAAAACGCGACCGAAACCGAAAATCCGGGTACTTTCCATAGGAACTCTATTTGCTCCATTTTACGTTTCTGCTTTACGTCAATGTAGAGCAGGGCCCTTACTGATGCCATATTTATTGAAACTCTTTCCGAATTTTTTATTTACCTATACTGTAAAAAAATACTGTTTTTACGGTATAATACAGCTAATTTTACATTAATAAACTGCAAGATTGATAATTAATAGTAAACTTTAAAACTGCTAGTTTACAGTAATGAACTGTAAAATTGTTAGTTTCAGTTTATTACAGTACATTTCACAGTTTTAAACTGGAACCTCTGCTGCCAGTATTATACTGTGGTTTTTACAGTGCGATTCAGCTAGTTTTATGTTAATATTGATATTTTACAGTAATAAACTTTAAAATTGCTACTTTTACAGTGATAAACTAAAACAGGAATTCAAGTGAAACACCATTGCAATCGCTTCGAGGCGATCGCAAATTGCAATCGCTACTGGAAGTCGAATTACATTAAAATCACATCTCGTAGCGATTGCAACGTATCCAAATTTGGAAATTTGCGATTGCATTGGTGAGTTGCGATCGTTCTTGTTTCACTTGAATTCCTGCCTTTAAATAGCTAGTTTTTCAGTTTAGTGCTGTTCTTTTACAGTTTTAAACTGGAACCTCTGCTGCCAGTATTATACTGTAAAAACAACAGCTTTTTTTTTACAGTGTACTTCCGAGGAGGTTAAAAGTTATGTATTTTTCTAGCTGCTAGTTTTTTGACTATTGATGAGATTTAAGAGCGCGATGTTACAGGGGCGATTCTCTGCAAACTCGTCATTTTTCACACGAAATCTGTCCGGGCATGGTTCGTATAATTATAATACTATTGCTCAGAAAATGAATCTATTACTTTGGTTTGAAAGAGGGCCAATTGAAGTTTGTGTTTTTCTGATAAATCATGATAGGGGGTAAGTCCCCCGCCTAGTATAACTAGGCAGGGGACTGTGCCAGGTGACTGTGTTTTTGCTCTTTGTTGCGTAATATTTGCAACACTATTGGAACATAATTAGTTTCGAGACTACCTATAAATTTAGGCACAAATCGTAGACGTAATAACTAATATGTTTTATAATAAAATTAATCGACATAAATAAAATCATTTCCCGCAAACTGTTTTCGCAACGACCCTGATGCATATTTTCATCACAAATGTGGCTCTCAAACGAAGCAAAGTAGCGTTTCAACACCGTTCTCGGCGATTTCGGCAAATTCAGACTGATTACTTTAAACTTCATGCCAAAAAGAATTTGCAAAAGTTATAGATTTTTCGTATTACAGCTTTGAATTTGTTGCAGGGGACTGTTTGAAAAAACTCCGGACAGAATTTACATGACAATTTTAAGTTTTAGAAATACGTAATTATACTTTATTTCATAAGAAAAATATAGCTTCATTATTCTATTTTTAGATATTAATTGCCAAATTTATGCAGTGTTAATAGGTTTTTTGAAATACTATCTTTAACAGTTAGACTATGGGATTGGAACAGCCAGGGGACTGTGTTTTTGGCACTTAGATAATTTATAGAAAAAAAATTAAATAGTTATCGCTCCAAATACAATTGGGCCACAAAGTATTAATGCTTTACTTGTATTAAGAGCGATAATTACTTTATTACACTTTATTATTTTTAAAATACTCAGTCCGGACAGCCAATTACCAGTTTACAGAGAATCGCCCAGAGGTATAACTAATAGTCCCAGAGCTAGCAACGTCGAAAACACAATAATTTTAACACGTCTGGCTCTTGAATATACAGTCAAACCTGTCTATCTCGAATTTCACGGGGTATTTCATTTCATTTCATTTCACCCTCCAGGGTCCCCCGTACCTACCAGTTTAGTGGTTTAACCGGGATAGGGCCCTGAAGAGCGCTCTGTTCTTAATTTTGAACCAGAACCTAGGGTCGAGCAAACCATAGGCCCTAGCACCCCCAGAGATATCGTTTCACTTGGAGGACTTTGTGACCACGACATTTTTAACGCCTCCCAGTCACCATTAATCAAGACGGTGGATCTTTGATCGGCTGGGATCGAACCCGTTTCCCTCCGGACACGAGTCCGATGCCTTACCGATCGGGCCACCACGGCCCTCAATTTCACGGGGCAGAAGAAAAATTCGAGATACGGAGGTTTCGAGAAACAGAGGATGTGATGAAATTCACAAAAATAAGCAATTTGAACAAAGCGAAATACTTAATACATTGTTTTGCATTGATACTGTTGAATATTTTACTGAACGACATGTCGTGAGTCCACGTTTCGCTAATTGTGACGACTGTATCGGTAGCAAGTTAATGCATACCTTTATGTACGAACACAATCTTTGAATGATTGTGCAGAAGATGATTTTTGTGTCCAAGTTACACCATTGATAAAGGTGGCTGGAGATGAAATTCAAAAATGAGAGTCGTCAAAATTCGAGATATAAAGGTTTGCGGGAAGAATCATTCGAGATAAACATGAGAAAAAACATTTAAATTTATGCTGTAAAAGCAGGGAAATTGAAAAATTTCGGCATAGAGAGGTTTTCGAGATAGGCAGGTTCGAGATAAAGAGGTTCGACTGTCTCTTTCCTTATGCTGTTCCGAGTAGCATGCGGGCTGTCTGATGGCTGCCTAAGAAGGTTGCGTTTTTTACTTCGAATCACATTTGCACTGGTAAAAATAGTAATTTTTAAATCATTTTAACATAATTCTACGTCAAATCAATCAGAAAAAAATAAGTTTTTGACCTTCCCATTTCACATTTTAGCAAAATTTGGGGGGAAGGACAGATGCAAAGAAGTGTTCGATATCACGTTCAGTACTTTTTAACTGTTTTCTATCGATTATTACGATTAGTACTATAAGCCGCAAGTATAAGACGAAATCATGCAAAATATCATTGTTTCCATTAAAAGCGAATTTTACTGTTTGATACGTTACTCATATAATGATTTGCATTAATTTAGTTAACTGCTGTCACTTTTCTCAATTATAATAAGCTTTACAATGTTACTTTAGAAGAGTCATTGTTGAAAATAAAGCAAAGGTATGTCCACTTTCACAGCACTCTGTTGTACATCAGCCCAAGTAATGATTATCATGTTATTCACACAGTGTCTAAACATTTCCAAATTTTTCGACGTATTCAAATTCAAAGGCATTCAGCTTCGCATAACTCTACTTCACTTTCAATGCATACTTACCCCAAAACTTGTGAAAGGTGTACAAGTGTTTATGCCGAAAAGTGGATCCCATATCTGAAAAGAAGGAAAAATCATAGATAGTTACACTGCAAAAAATGAGCTGCTGTTTTTACAGTATAATACTGGCAGCCAAGGTTCCAATTTAAAACTAAAATGCAAAACAATAAACTAAAACTAGCAATTTTACAGTTTCTTTATGTAAAGTTAGCAACTTTATCGTTTATTGCCGTAAAATTTAGCTGTATTATACTGTAAAAACAACAGTTTATTACTGCAAAATTAGCAATTTTACAGTTTCTTACTGTAAAATTATAATTTTTTATAGTTTTATTACTATAAAATTAACTGTATTATACGACAAAAACATCATTCATTTTTTACAGTTTAGGAGCGGAATTTTCTATTGAGTTTTACAATTTGTGATAGTGTATTTACTGCGTATTGAAATCACAACTGGGGGCGGAGCATCCGTAGTATATTAAAATGAAACTTCGTTAGATCAAGCGAGAAATGCCTGTGATCATTCAAAAATTAATCATTGGCTAAAATATTTTCCATTTAACCCATTTATGCCCAGTAGCTTTAAAACCGGACGCTTGTTAGTTACTGCATACAAAAACCTGTAATGGGTATATCATTTTACTAAAGCTGTTTTTCACAAGTTAAATAGTCCTTCTTCTCGAGAGAACCAGATAGAACCACTAGTCGGACACCAGAGTTTATTCATTGACAACTATTTTCAGACAAATCTGTCAAGCAACAATCCAGCATGGGTAGCCACAGAAAGAAAGAAATAAAGCGAACTTATTTTTCCAAAAATGAAACTATTTTAAAATGATTTGCTTAGAATTGATCAGAGATGCCTTCTGTAATGTTACTTTGCACAAGTAAAGTCAAGTAAGGTCGTATTTAGCTCACATATCTGCAAAACATCCCATAAACAGGACGTTAAATAACTTAATAAATATGGCAACGGCGAACTATTTTAAGCCAAAAATGTATGTAAACCATTCCAAGTAAGAGTTTCAAGCAGATAAAAATTGAAAAAAATTGTTTAAAAAAACTTGGGCATAAATGGGTTAAAGGGGCTGATTCAATTAACCGGCGCCCTTTGTATTAGTAGAAAAAGAAAATGAATCAATAGCAATTAAAGCATCTTTATTCATTTATTTATTTTGATAATTTTCTGTCGACTGATATGATGCAAAATAATAGAAGTTTTGTCATTTTCTAACAAGGTTTATTGAATTGGTACGTCTTATAAATTATATTTTCTTGAAAAATGTATCTTCAATAAAAAACTAAGAAAAAAGAAAGAAAAAGTAGACGAATTCGAAAGGAGGTTTATAATTACTATTCATATAACTGTGAACTTAAAAGTAGAAATAAAAATATTTTCTAAACAACATAAAATATTCTGAAACTTTATTTTAAAGTTAGTAGGAGCGGGCGGGGTGGGGGTGGAGGGATGATACTTTTTTTTGTCTAGATTATGAATCAATTTCAATCTCAAATCTAAATACATCAGGAGTTTAAACAATTCCTTCATCAATAACTTCGTACTCGCATGTATTTCATAAGTATTAGTATGTCAGTCCAACGCTAAATATGCATCAGCCATAATTTAACGTCGACCTCAAATTTTCCTAAAAAATATTTGGATTTCAGAAGGTGTTATTTATTTATTTATTTATTTATTTATTTGTTGCTATTCAGAGCCATTTTTAATTTAATCCTTTATTTACATTTGTTTTATTATTATTTGTATAATTTTATTTTTCAAAATGTTTTCAATTTACCAAATTTTATCCTAAATAAGCTTTGTCAAACAAAATGTTTACAAATGAAGGCTTTTTGTTTTTTGCTATGTACAACTGTTGACTAATAAAATAATAGAGAAAACAAAAACTACTCACCTATTCTGCCAGAATTGACTTGACTACAATGCTACCAATTCCATTGCAAACTGCAGGGTGCGAAAAAAGCTTCGGAAATGCATAGGAAAAAACATATGCGTGGGTTTCCATTTGGCAGCCACCCTCTTCAGTTATTTATAAATCGTTTCAGTTGTGCTGAGTCGCCGGCAGTTTCGCGTTTTGAGAGAAAAAGAATATTGCTCTGGTGACGTCACGTATGATGTCACGCCTCTAGCTGATAATGGAAGATTAAGTATATCCATGAATGGATATCCTTGTTATAAGAAATTGGAAAGCAATGCATTTTAAGAGGCAAAAAATTAGTTGAAAATTTATATGTTTTTTTCCCCTAAGTTTGAGATAATCTGTTCAGATAATAAGAGTTTGACTGACAGCCATATACGGACTGTCAGTTTACTGTCCGCTAATTCAAAGGGCAGATTTATAGATTTTCTCTTTGCCTTTCACAGAACTATGTAAAACATTCACCTGGTGCATTTTTGAATCTTCTTTGTGGCCCCTATGATCATAGAGGGCAGTGTTTCTTTCTGGCATCTCCCCCCCCCGGGGGGGGGGCACTGCCTCTCGAAGAAAGTCAACCTCCGGGGGAAACCTCAGTTTGCACCAACACACTCACACACACAAAAGAATAACAAAATAAATAAATCAATAAAGTGTAAATAATCAATAAACAAACAAGTAAATATTAAATAAGTGTAAAAATAAATGGCAGCTTTAAAACATGTATCGTATTTGCGTGTGTGGGGAGGGGGGTAATCAAAGGTGGCCTGCAATTGCATCTTAGGACGTCAGTGTCGGAAAAATACTGGGAAAATTTTCGAGCCTTATCCTTTTTTCATTGACATCAAAAATCGTCTGCAGTTGAGCTTTTTGTTTTGAAAGCGCATGGGGGGATTTTAATTTCAGAACACTTCCAGGGAGAGTCCTGAATTGCATTAATATTCATAATGTTATCAAAGAGAGTCTAAAAATGCGTTTTTAGGACTTCAATTTTTAAAAAATTCAAACTTTTTCAAAGATGGTTTATAATGCATTTTTGGAAAATTATGGGAGAGGAGAGTCCGTGGACTATATCCTTTCCCTTATCGACCAAAAAAGACTTACTATTGCGATTCCAGGATTTTAATCGCAAGAATTTTAAAAGGTAAAGTCCTAAATCCATCCCTTTCTCTGATGCCATCAAAATGCACTAAAATTGTTTTAATGTTGCAATTTTAAAAATTTTCCTGAGTAGGGTTCCGAACTCGAACCCTAACGTCATCAGAGACGACTTACATTTCTCTTTCAGGACTTCAATTTCGGAAAAGTTCCAAAAGAGTTTCACAAACCCCATTTATCTCCCCTATCTCATCAAACATAGCTTACAATTTCGCCGTTTAGGACTTAAATTTCGACTTTATTTTCTTGAAGATAGTTTCAAAACCTGTCCTTTTCTCTAACTTCATCACACGGACCAACAATTGCGTTTTTAGGCCTTCAGTTTGCAAAAAAAAAAAAATAAAATCTGGGGGAGAGTCCGTGACCCCCTCCCCCTAGTTATAGGAGGCCTTACCTTAAATATCATCTTAGATGGCCTACAATTGCGTATTCAGAGCTCCAATATCGAAATATTTTGAGGGTGGTGTCTTGAACTTCATACCTTACCGAACATCATCAACAATCCTATACATTTGTGCATTTAGGGCTTCAAGTTGGCAATTTTTCTGGGGGATTGCCTCCCAATTCCCATTTTTAAATATCTAACAAAATTTTGTTTTTAGAACAAAAAAGTTTTTGAAGTCTCGGTTTCGAAAAATTACCGGGCGGAAAACTAAGTTTTTTTATACATTTATCGCCTTTCCAAATGGGAATTTATTTAGGGACGGGGAAAGCCAATCATTAAGATAAATTAAGATAAGGTAGCTTCACTAAATAGGGGATATATCGATACTTGGGAATTTGGCATAATCATCTTATTTCTGGCGTAAAAAGCTTTATTTTGTTTTTCCTGCTGTTTCATGGTAACAATACGCGAATTGGTGTTTCTTTTTTTTTTTTTGGCATTTTTAATTTTAAAGTATCCCTCGTCGCGCATGCATTGGTGGCAGAAATTGGCACCAATGAATAAAAATTTTCAGATTCCCAATTATCGAAATCTTGCCCTAAAATAAGTGATTAGGAAGAAGACGAAGAAGAAAATAATTGGAAAAGTCAAATTAATTTGAGCCTATAACAATTCACGCTTTTCAAAATGTTTAAAAGAAACGGGCACGCGTCAGATCTTTTAAAAATTTAACAGGGTGTTCATTCTTAATTTAAACGTTTTACCTTCAAAGTTCATAAACCGCATAAACCGGCTGCAGTAACTTAACATGGATGACATAAACAATAGCGAAACGACTAATGAAAACACGAATTCAATTCCCTTAAGGTATATTATTTTATCACCTTCGAGAAATTTCAGAAGTGAAACAGGTTTAAACAGGAGCGATGAAATAGACGATAGAATGTCAATCGGTGACACAGGAGCTGAATTAAACGGAACTTTGCCATTTAGCCTATCGGAATCTTTTCAAGAAGATGAAGGTATGTCTCCTCCAAATAGCAATGCAGATGTTCCAGGCAGCAATGCCGAAGCACCAGTCTTTCCACAAAATGTTGCTGATAATAATGAAAACGTATTCGGTCTGTCCAGCACTGCAAATGAAACAATTTCCGGAACAGATGAACAGGAAATCCAATCAAAGAATGACATTAGTTGCAATCAAGCTTCTGATGAAGGATTCTATTTTAATATGAATATTGCTGAGCAGAAACCTGCGATGAGTTCAAGCATTGATGTTGTTGAAATCTGTGAAAGCAACAACTCTCCAATCGCCAATGCATCTTCGATGGCTCTTAGCTTAGAACCAACTATTCCGTCCAATGAAGATATGTTCGCAGTTCCTCAATTTCCTGCACGACTGAACAGCTCCCGTCAACACTCAAGAGCAAATGAATGTTTCAGATCATCAAATCTGGCAGAAACTCTGGGTAATGCGAAAACAATCCGTCCAGATAATGGCTCTGGTGACTCCAGAAGAACGTCCTTCCCCGCTTCATTCAGGCAGTCCGAGATGATGATCTTCAATTACGAAACTGGCGAACCTTGCCCCTCTCCTCCCAGCCTCACTCCTCAAAGTTACATCATCATTGATGAGTTCATCAGGAGAAAGGTATTCAACGCCATCAAATCTCTGAACAACAGCCGGGGATCGACCAAAACGGAAATCATCTCCCAAATAAAGAGAAAATTGAGTCGCAAGGAGCTGAACTCAATGCCAACCCTCTACCACGATGTACAGATCTTCCTGTCATTGGCTTGTAAGATGAAGATGTTGAAAAGGTTGACCAGTTCGAGGTACGGATTCCCACATCAGAGTCTGGTCAGACCCAGACGAAAAAGTGAACGCGGAGCGAAAAAGGATAATCTTCAAGTGCAAAATGTTGGTATTCCGGTTGATCAGCCTGCCTTTGATTTGGACATTGGAAGAAACTCGAGGGTGGTCACAAGAAGTAGTATGAACAGCCAAAGAGCATTCAGTGAAAATTAACATTGATTCGATTTTCAAAATGTACTCGATTTTTCTTGAGCTTCATAGTACAATTGTAATTTCACTAATTTTATGAACCTTTCAATAATAAATTATCAATTTACGATAATAAAAAAATGTAAACGTAACAGAATATTTTTCATAATAGTTCTTAAACTTGGAACAGCTTTATCATTATCCTCGGGTCGGCAACTTTTCGGTTTGGCTACATTTTTTTGACGCCAAGCCAAGCAACCCAACTTTAATGTTAAAATTATACTGTGCTTTTACCAAAGAGATAAGAATTCATTGCGTTTTGCTACCTAAAAGCAGAATGGTGACAAAAGCTATGAAGGATATACAAAGCATAAGACCAGGGCCTGATTATCCAAAAGGCACGGGGAGCTTGAGCTTCCCCTAAAGAATTTTAAGGGGGCCCAAAAATGACTGAAAACCTGTGATTTAAAATTCTAGTCTCTGCTTTTAAATGCTTATCTAAAGGTAATTGTTGCTCAATAAAAATTTTCTTTGAAGTTTTAAAACTGAAGACACATTTCATAAAACATTAATCCCACCACAAGCTATTTTTAAATGTGGGATTTGACCAACTATTTTACCATGTACTTTTATTATGGTGTATTAATTCTGTGAAGTAATAAATCTAATTTAACATCGAATCATAGAATTGCAATGCAACCATGTATTATGTATGAAAATTCTACGTATTAGTGGAGGAAGGAGACGTACTTTGATCAGAATTCTGCTTGGTCAGCTCTTAGAAATGATATGTACTCTAAGCGAGATTTGTTTCAATGTCTCAAGGGAATAGAAATCCCCCCCCCCTCAAAAAGAAACAGAGCTTTCCCTAACTTCACGGGTTAATCGAGCCCTGCATAAGACAACACAATTATCGAGTTATCTAACCTGGGGATGATACTAAAACTATACCTTAAACTTTTACATAGTTTATTTCAATGAAATGTTTAAATATTACACATAGGAGATTACAAAATTTGTGGTACGTATTACTTATTATTGCATCTAGCTTTGATTCAGTTAGAGAGACTTCTTTGAATAATTATAACGTGAAACACACTAAATTTGTGAAAACATTTCCCATTAATGAAGTACCCTCTGCCATTTTTCCTTCTCTTATTTTAAATATTTTTTCCCTCCTCAGAAGTGTTTAATAAGATATTTTAGGCAAAAAGTCAATTAATATGAAACTCAATTTTCTTAAAATATTAAGTTTCGAAACAAAATTACACCAATACAAGCTGAGAAAGAATTTTATACCTTACTAATTAAACCAGTCTAAAATTCTTTTAATGAGACATTATCCTCAAATTTTTACTTTGAAAATTTTTGAAAATTATCAGAAAAATATGATTGCAAAGCTTCAGTAAATATAGAATACAAAGTAGTTGCTTTTGAAAGAAATATGCTGCCAATGGTGAATAAAGACCGTTATTTAATGTTATACGTATATTTATTTTTTACACAATGAGAAACAATAAATATACACAAAATGCATAGAAATGCAATTGTTTTTAAACGATAAGTTTTAAATATGATAATAAATTTTAGACATGAAACTTATCGTTAATATCACTTAAAGATCTAACCATTTCAATTTATAACGTTAATTTTATTCCAGTATTTAGAAAAAGAATTAAAACAAAAACTCATTCCGAATTTTGTAGGAATTTTTCTTTTACAATGAATAAATAACCAAATACTTGACGAAAATGTAAACAAAATTCAAATGATACGCATTACGAGGAAGTTAAAAAAAAAGAGGAAAAGCATTATTATAGTAAAATCTTGAGGCAGAAAAACCATAACTTGATGCACTTGACGCGGTTTGAAAATTTTCGCCAAATTATGTAAAAGTTGCCGAAAACAATGCTGCTGGATTTTAAAATTTAAAGCTTAAATTTTAAGCAAAACAATTTATTCAAATGAAAAATAATCTGCCAAGTAAATTAAGCTGTTTAGAGTTAAAATATCCCGCCAAAACCAGGACAAAAGTAATTTACTGACAAAAGTAAAATTTTTCCGCTTGAAAGGGCAGATTTACGGTAGTTTGTTCGTGGAGAGTTTTAAGAAATCTTCGCGCCAACAGCTCATTATAAAACGAAAAAAATTCGCCAAATATATAAATGAGGTAAATGGTCACAGTAATGAGATATTGGCAAGATTAATGATAATAAATAAATATTTTAATGTTGCTTTTAACTTAATTTCAAGAATTATTTTACAATTTATGACTTTTAATGTCTTTTCATGGCATGCATTATTTATTGGGTGAATTAGTTTAAACTTTAACTAGACATTTAATGGTATTTGATGATCTTATTGCTCTTTCGGTGGAATTTTAATGTGGTTGTAGTGAGTTTTTGTCACACCTGTAGCGTCAGGAGTTTCAAAACCTCACTACAACCACATTATCGTAACTTTACCGAGAAATATTTCTGTTATCCACCAATTAAATAAAACAACCAAATAGATGACATTAAAATTTACATTCTAATGCGAAATAATCCGTCAAAACTAAATTAAACAACATTGGTAAATGACTACATCATGTAACCAAGCTAGGCAATAATAAAAGTGTAAAATAACCAGCAAAATAAGTGTAGGGGCTTTTCCATTAGCCGGGAGCAAGATAAAAGTCACCAAATGAAGAGTAATTCAGTCTTATGTACTTTTTTTTTTTGAATGAGAGAAAGAGTAGTGTTTTTCTCGTCTCGAAACATACTCACAATATTAATATCTCAAAAATTTTAATCATGATCCCGAAAATTGCATGTAGTATTTGTTTACTTTCATTTAATAAGACAAAAGTTGCGGAATGAGAGATGATTGAATGATGAGTTGTGACCAACTTTACCTGAGAGGGGGACTTATTTCCTCTAAAAAGCAGTCTAATAAGACCTTCTGCTTCATTCAATCTGTACTCTACTTCAGTTAACTATATCAATATTTTTTAACCCTTAAATAAAGGATGAACATCGCTTTTTAGCGCAGGAATAATATGCTAGTTTATGTAAACAAACATTTGTGTGGTGATTGTGATTGTTCATCGCTCTCTAGCAGGCAAATCGGCGCCTTTGATGTTTTGAGTGTGTAATGATACAGCCTGTTTTAAATGTTATCGAGTGAAAAATTGGCAATAGCGACAAATAAATTAAAATTGCCAACAAAAAAAGTGCAAAACGACGTGCCTTTAACGGAAAAGCGCCCTTCTTTTCTAATTTGCCAAATTATTTTGTATTTTAATAGCTTAATTTGATTATTGTCGAATTTTCAGAAAAAAAATCGTGAAACTTTTCGTTTTGTTTAATATGTTATTTTTTAAAAAATGAGACTTGAGAAACATTGATTTTGGCAACATTTCACTTACAAGTAAGTGTTTTGTTTTGACCATTTGGCAGAAATTTTGAAAAACGTGAATCATTTTTAAAAAAAAATGCTCCACATTATGAAAATCAAAAGTTTTTTAGCATACTTTCCTGTTAAAGGTAGAAAGGAAAAAAAGCTTTTGAAGGAATAATCCGTTTTGAACTAACTTTTTGTTGTTTGAAAGATCTCGGAAAGGATACCTCATTCCCATATTTGAACAATGCAAAAATTTTGAATATTAAGCCAACGGGAGATTTTCAAACAGTTTTATCTAAAAAAGTAATTGCACTAAAAACTAATTTTTGGTACCAAAAAATCGAAAAGATTATGCTGATTCTGAATATCTATATATTTTTTTTTTTTTTTTTTTTTTTTAGCAATGCCAACTCCTCACTTCGGCTCCAAGAACTGTGGAAACTTCGACTCCAATTTCGACTCCATTACTCCAACACAGATTCTATAGCCTGAGCAGAAATGTAGACTCGGAAGGGAAATAACCCGACTCTTGGGATTTTATTGATTTCCGACTCAGACCCGAAAATCAGTCTGATTCCGACTCCGCAGTTCTGGTTTTTACTGTGAAATAATAATTGTTGACATGATTTGTTTTTATTTTTCTTTTAAAGTTGTTTGTTATTTTGTTAGTAGCAAACGGGAAATTCGGATTGCATTATTTTTTAATGGAAAAATAGAGCTGTGGAGGATTTTTTTTTTTTTTTTTTTGAGGAATTAAGAAAATTATTTATTTTTTAAGAAGATTTTTGTTGTTTTCTGAATTATGTTTATTTTTTAAAGTTTTCGGCAACGGGGAGAAAATAAACCCGTTTTGGTTTTTTTTACATAAAAGAAAGAGCGAAAAACAATTTTTTTAATTGCTTAATTTATTTGTATTTTTTTAAAGCAATTAAAGAATTTTTATGAAAGAACTGTATCAGCTGCTTTTTTTAACAGGCATCACTACTTTATTTGTTTTAATGTTTATTTTTTAAGTTGCTATTTCTTCAGATAAAAGAGGCATATATTTTTGACTTTAGAACTCAGCTTTAAATGTTAAAAAGGTATGTTTACATAATTTGCAGTCCTAGATGATTAAAAAAAAAAACAAAAGCTCTTCAATTTGAGGTTGCAGTAGGTCACTATGACCTTCAAAACTTTCCTCATTCGGAAAATTTTGTCTGATTATTCGGCTAATTCGGAGACAATTGCAATCTGTAAAGAAAAATTTGATTGATGCTATATTTATATATTTTATCATTCAATCAAATTCGAGTTTAATATTCCAAATTAAAAAATTTCCCCCTCCCAAAAACTCAAGTTCGGGGGGTGTTCCAGAAGAAAATATTGATCAGATGCTAGATAACCGATGCTGGTATACGGAAAAGTAGGCTCGTCTGGTTTTGGATAGTACTGGTGTAATAAGTACAAAAAATTTTCATCACTTTTAACTGATAAATTGAACAAATAAAGTTTCTAAGCTGTAGGTCAATGTTGGCCCGTGGTGGCCCGATCAGTAAGGCATCGGACTCGTGTCCGGAGGGACCCGGGTTCGATCCCAGCCGATCAAAGATCCACCGCCTTGATTAATGGTGGCTGGGAGGCGTTAATAATGTCGTGGTCACAAAGTCCTCCAAGTGAAACGATACCTCTGGAGGTGCTGTGCCTAGGGTTTGCTCGACCCTAGGTTCTGGTCCAAAATTAAGAACAGAGCACTCTTCAGGGCCCTATCCCGGTTAAACCACGAAGCTGTGGTAGGTACGGGGGATCCTGGAGGTGTGAAATGAAATGAAATGTAGGCCAATGTTTACAATTAATAATTTTGGTTTCTTCGTTCATCGTATGAATATTCGGGCCATTCTATTAAAAAGTAAAATAAATTAATAAACAATTTCGTATGCTTCTAACTTTTAGTATAGAATTTAACCCTTTGTTGCGCAAGACCTTATTTATTTTTAATGTAATGAAAAAAACGTTTTGAAGTTTTAATTGATTATTTAAGAGATAGATTTTGCAATCAAAAAATTTTTTTCATGAATCTCTTTCGCAGTGGGGGGGGGGGGGGGGATCCCCATTTGACCAAACCCCTTTCCTAGGGTACAAAAAAAACGATTTATACATGCAAAAAGGAATTTAAATCATTTCAAAAACACTACTGAATATGAATATCGCATGCAAAATAAAATAATTTTGGAAAAAAATAAAACCGACTTCAGTTGGAAATTGCTCCAAAAAGTAAAAAATAATTTTTTTCTTTGAACACCATCGAAACTACTTTAAAACATAAGTTATGAAGTCGGCGCAAAAACAATTTTTTGAATCATTCGCAACTACAATTCTACTATGTAAACATTAATGGATCCAGGTTCTTTAAGAGCATTCGCATACCTTTCAATCATTACCACACATTCGTGTTATAGTACAAATATTCTGCTTTTAATTTTCAATGGTTTCTCTGAAAAATGTTATGGTTAAATATCATTTTACCTATCGTTTTTGCGCCGACTTCAAAACTTATGTTTAAAAGTAGTTTCGAGGGTGTTCAAAGAAAAAAATTATTTTTTACTTTTTGGAGCAATTTCCAACTGAAGTCGGTTTTATTTTTTTCCAAAATTATTTTATTTTATTCTTTTTAGTGTAAGTGTACTTATGAAATAAGATAATGTTTCCATTACGAAACTTCACCTAATTTTCTTAAGTAAATGATCCATAAAATAAACTGTGAAAAAAAAGGAAGAAACTATCAACGCGTCTAAAATTCTAAACAATTGACACTAAAAAAATAATCTTTGTTATTTTCTGGTATTTATTTGTGTACTAGCTTAATCAAAGCCATTTAAATATCAACGGCTTTTCAACTAATTTATATTTCAAAGCAATTCTAGTTTCTCGTTGTTCATAAGATTTTAACACATATTACATACGTTGCCCGCTAATTAGTTTCATGTTTGATTTAGTTAAGCCTTCATTTAAAATTCTCATTATCATTATTATTACAGTTTCATATCAACCACGTTTTGTACCAATGGATTTCATATTTAATCATTTAGAACAAATCGCTTTAAATTCGACTACTTATTAATATTTCATACTTACTCCAAAGAAGCCTTGGTTCGAAATTTTCATCATGATTACTATTAATATTGCTGTTGCGAGGCAATAAATTTTTGCAAAAATGGATTGAAAATTTAATCATTTAATGGGAAAATGACATGAAATTTACTGTTTTCCATAATAACTTTTTTTCTAGTGAACAAATATCGTCATATGAGTACATGGTACCTAAGTTACACCAACTCCTATCGATTAAAAAAAAATCGTCCAAATCGGTTCAGTAGATCAGATGTTACGTGCGAACAAACAAAAAAAAATATATACGCTTTGAATTGATAACCTCCTCCTTTGTTGAAGTCGGTTAATAAAGAAAATTGTTTCATTGTTCTAGTTCAAATATTTCTTTTTTTTTTTAATTTACCAAAAATTCCATTTTTGATTTCCAAATTTCGAATAAATTGGACAAGAAATTGAAGCAATAGAAACAGATAATTTTGTTGTTAAGGACTCAAGTGTTTTAATTCAAAAAATTCGGGAAAAATTGAGATTTATTTTTTTTAATTGGTGGTTTTTGCGGCGCAACCACCGCTCCGCGCTTCAAAGGGAAGGGATTCTAAACTAATGTCATTCATCAGCAATTTCTTGATCTTCCTCCTTGCACGTTTTAGTATGTGGCTCCAATGTCGGCATTCTCACCATCATGTTCTGTTAAACAGTAAACGTATTTTGTTCGCAAACATTGCAATTTGTATTGTGACAGCTGAAGGAGTGCAGGTGAAATCATTCCGGATAAAATGGGTTTCATATTTAACTATCTACTTTGGTTTCCGTAGATTCTATCTACAAAAAAGAAGGTAAGAATTACTTTTGTAAAAAAAGAAGGTAAGAATTACTTTTGTAAAATGCATCGTCTTAATAACATAACTTAAGAATATTTTCCGCCAAGATATTTAAATCAATTCCTTTAGAATGTTTTTCATTTTGTCTCATTTTCAAGCTAAATAAGATTTTTTTTTTTTTTTATGAAGCCGTAATAATAATGATAATGAGAATTTTAAATGAAGGCTTAACTAAATCAAAATTGAAACTCATTAGCGGGCAACGTACGTAGTATGTGTTAAAATCTTATGAACAACGAGAAACTAGAATTTCTTTGAAATATAAATTAGTTGAAAAGCCGTTGATATTTAAATGGCTTTGATTAAGTTAGTACACAAATAAATACCAGAGAATAACAAAGATTATTTTTTAGTGTCAATCGTTTAAAATTTTAGACGCGTTGATAGTTTCTTCCTTTTTTTTTAGGTTATTTTATGGAGCATTTACTTAAGAAAATTAGGCGAAGTTTCGTAATGGAAACATTACCTTATTTCATACGTATACACTTACACTAAAAAGAATAAAATAAAATAATTTTGGAAAAAAATAAAACCAACTTCAGTTGAAAATTGCTCTAAAAAGTGTAAAATAATTTTTTTCTTTGAACACCATCGAAACTACTTTTAAACATAAGTTTTGAAGTCGGCGCAAAAACGATAGGTAAAATGATATTTAACCATATTTTGCCAACATTTTTCAGAGAAACCATTGAAAATTAAAAGTACAATATTTGCACCTTTACACGAATGTGTGGTAATCAATGAAATGTATCCATTAAAATTTATATTTATAGTTGAATTGTAGTTGCGTATGATTCTATACATTGTTTTTGCGCCGACTTCAAAACTTATGTTTAAAAGTAGTTTCGATGGTGTTTAAAGAAAAAAAAATAATTTTTACTTTTTAGAGCAATTTCCAACTGAAGTCGGTTCTATTGTTATCCAAAATTATTTTATGAGTGATGATTATAATATTTATTATGGTACAACTTTTAAATTAATTATTACGATTTATTAGTATTATTTTTGTATGATAATAGCATGAATTGAAAAAATCTAAAAAAGTTCAGCTGAAATGTATGCACTATTATTATATAATATTTTTATTTATTTATTTATTTATTTACTAGCTTAATACCCGGCGTTGCCCGGGTGCTTATTAATACAACATAGCATTCAGGGAAAATAAGTTTGAAAGAGTTCTATTCATATGGGTATAAAATAATTTGCATCAATCAGTCTCTTAGGTACAAACTTTGAAAAAAACTAAAATATTACAGAAAGTTAAACGTTTACAGAAAAATAGTCTTATCAAAAGGTGAAAATTAAAGAGAAATGTTGTCTGTGCTTTGCCGCGTCCACTGGCATGAAATATATGCACATGGAAGTGAAAAAATTGCATCAAATTCACCCGCCAAATTCAAAATATTAACTTTTCTCTATTAACTGTTCCCACCTACAAAGTAAAAATTATTATAACTCAATCTAATAAATCTGTCTGAAATAAATCTGTTTCTCGTTCTGAAGGCTTATCTCCATTACAGACGCAACTGTTGTCGCATTGCAAATTTGAAATTCAAATCCGTGGTTCTTTTTATAAAGTCCACATGAATTATGATTGTTTTTTACTTATTTCAATGCTAAAAGGAAATAGGTGAGCCTTAAATTGAAAATTCATTACTTTAATCGTAATCATTGTTGGAAAATACTAATATTTAAAAATCTTAAATTTCATCAATTTGAATACTAAAAGGCCTATCTCGATTACAATATAAATAGGCTAGATTCCTATAAAAGGGTCATTTTTTGACAAAAAATTTAAATTTGAGCTTTTTAGATTTTTTAAAATTTCAAGACCCCGCCTATGAGAATTCTAGGGCATCAAGGAACCTCTGTGTCAAGTTTGATGAAAATCTGACGCAAACTGTGGATTTGTATAGAGAACAAGTATATATATATACATACATTGACTCATTTTTATAGATATAGATTTATTGAGCAATCAAGAATGTTTATTGTTTATGCTTTGCCAACGCTTGACGTTCTTCATTCGATTCTACTTGTGATTGGTAGATGGCGGGTCACGGGATCTTTTATTTTTAACCCCCGACACACAAAGGAAGTGGGGTTATGTATTTGACGTGTATGTGTATATGTCGATCTGTGTATATGTTTGTGGCACTCTGCAGCCTAAACGGATGGACCAATTTTGAAATTTTTTTTGTTCGAAAGGGTAGTTGATCGAGAGTGTTCTCAGCTAGGTTGCGTCTTCGGATAGTATTAATTAACGAAGATATTAATTAAAAACCTTTGAAAGGTTTTTCGGAACTTTAGCATTGAAAACATACTTCAAAACTTAAAAAAATTGCACCAAAGAATTGAAAGAGAAAAATGTTCGGCGTCTGATGCGATGTAATTGGATCTTCCATGTTATATAGATCGCGAGTTATAGCGTTTTTTAGCAAATGCAGCTTAGTTAGCCTTTATTCACGCGATCGAAACCGTTTTCAATCAAGATTAAGTTTCGCCATTTTGGATCCAATTCCTTAACTTTTACTTTCAAATTTTCATTGTTGAGGAGTAGGGTTACCAGAAAAAAGTTTTGGCACATTGCTAAGCTTTGCCAAATCCACGTGCCGCTAATAATTGCTCACAGTGAAAAATTACCAAAACGCGATTACTGGCCAGAAAAGACAACCACTCAAACACACAAACACGCGCTGGATCCAAAGTGGTGAAACTTAATCTTGATGCGCCGGCTCGTATATATAGGGGCCTTAGTTTTCATTGTTGGCAGACAAGGAAAGCAAACTCTTATAATTTACTAGCTGTGGGGCCCGGCGTTGCACGGGCTTTAAAGTAGTGATGAAAATTTAAATAAACTACCCTAATAGCATTACCATGTGATGTTCCACAGCAAGGACATTTCCACATAAATTCCACATCTCTGCGACGTCTCAGAGTGTGACGTGATGTCCCTGAGAATGTAACGCACGTCGCAGTGTGATGTATTTGTTACGTTGCTGATATGCGACTGTGCTATTAGGGTACTCGCCGTCAAGGCGGTATATAATGATATATAACCGCCAAGGCAGCTCGCCTTTAAAGTAGCGAGGAAAGTTTCAGTAATGATATATAACCGCCAAGGCAGCTCGCCTTTAAAGTAGCGAGGAAAGTTTCAGCAAACTACTCGCCGCCAAGGCGGCTCGCATATTAAAATGTTTATCAGTTGCCAGTTTCTATTTTTTTCATAAATAAAATACTTGTAATTGGTTTTATAGTTTAAGGCTTATTCGGGAGTTTTTAAAATTTTTGATTTTATTATATGGCAATGAGCCGTAAGACCAGTGATATTGTGGGAAGATGGAGATAGCAGCATAGCAAATCGCATAATCTATTGCTGGTTTTTAATACGTCCTTTTATCATAATTAATATGAGTACTCTTTTTGCCTCTTGTGGATTTTTGAGCAATCAAGACTGCCTATTTATTTTACTTTGTGGTGACTTGCCGTTTCTTTTCTTTTTCCTCTTGTGATCGATAGATCGTGATCCATTCTTTCTCCAACGAGTGTACCGTAGGTCTGACGACGTACTGCTATTGATAAATAGCGAGTCCGGTTATCTATTGCTTTTTGTGTGTATTTATTTATTTATTGCAAAAAAAAAAAACCTTTGCTCACTTATTGATTTTTTTCTTTCTACTGTCGTGCGCTTTGTAAATGAACATTCGAAGACGCTGCAATATTTGGTAAATGGCAGCTGAAAGAGGTAAAACTGCTGACGTTGGATATGACCAGTCCAATAAGGTCCGCTCAAAATTAGAATGTGTTCCTTCTTTGGTTGGTTAATCTCTTAAATCACGGCAAAGTGGCATATTCAAGATGTAGAACTGAGAATAATTTTTATTACGTTTTTTCTGATTTTTCCAAACAGTAAATGCTTTCATATCTTATTGTTGATTATCCTTTAGCGTTATTTACAGAAATTTTGTTGGAGGTCACGATTTGGAAATTTTAAATGAAGTAATTTGTGTGTATTTTAAACATATAAAAAAAAAGCTGTGTTCTTTTCGTCTTTTTCAAATGGGCCTTTTTAGGAAATAAGATTTTTAAGGACTGTTGTTTTTATTCTGCTATTTTATCTTTTTTCGATCAATGCCTATAACTAATTGTTCTCCCTTATTGACCGTTGAATAGCGTTTTTGTGGTCCACCGACCTCCGAGGTTGTGCCCTACCGCAATTCGTCATTGGAAAAATCTAAATTGAATCCAAAACGTCAAAACTTAAATTAATGCCTAGGGCTAGATGATGCTAAATGAATGTTTTTTATTTCAGAATAATAATTGCAATAATAAATTGTCACTTTCTTTGAACCTCAGACGTCGTGTGATCCCTCTTTCAAATTGGCAGTCTGCCAACGTAACTCACCACCGTGTTCTGCTCTAGCAACGTGGCACCCACGTCTTCTCTATAGAGTACAAGATGGAGGACCTAGAGCTGCTCAACCAGTCCACCTGCTCATGCTGATGCAACCCCTCTCCTTCAAGTCCGTCTCTGGCCTCCGGTAGATCAGGTTAGAGCCGCTATATAGACTGGCCGACGCATCAAGATTAAGTTACACCACTTTGGATCCAATTCCTTAACTTTTACTTTCAAATTTTCATTGTTGCGGAGTAGGGTTACCAGAAAAAAGTTTTGGCACATTGCTAAGCTTTGCCAAATCCACGTTCCACTACTAATTTGCTCACAGTGAAAAATTACCAAAACGCGATTACTGGCCAGAAAAGACAACCACTCAAACACACAAACACACGCTGGATCCAAAGTGATGAAACTTAATCTTGATGCGCCGGCTCGTATATATAGGGGTCTTAGATCAGGTGGAGCCATGGCCCGATTAAAATATTTCGGGGCCTGGTCAATTACTTTTTTGGGGTACAAATACTGTACTCAGTTTTTACAATTTTCGGTGTTAGATAAAACAATTTTAACCATTGACTAGAAAAATGTTAGCCATTTTCAAGCCCCTAAATTGTGGAGGCACTAGGTAACAGCCTACTAGTTGCCCGATTCTGTAATCAGACCCTGGATGGAGCAAATGGAGACGCTCATGTCCAAGGAACACATACCCATGAAGTCACGACAGTTTTCAAACACACACACACATTCACACTGTTTCGCAAATCATCGTTGCGAAAAACATAATTTGATTTCAAAATAAAAATATCAAAATTCTTTTTTTTTTTTTTTTGCCTCTATCGCCTATTTTTCTCTAGACCTTTTAACTCGCAGCGAACTGGAATATCATTCCATCTCTGTGCAAAAGATGAAATACAGGCTGTCAACTTTTATTTGATCAATCTGATCGAAACTCGCCATAACTTTTCTTTCTTTCAAATACAAACAAAATCGCACTGCCATTGTGTATGCGAGCTATGATCCTGCCTTTGGTCGAAAATGCTCAAGCGAAACGCCGTATTTTTCGCGCGATGGTGGCAGCGGGCTCTGGAGCAGACGATACTATGAAAAACGAATGCATCGTCACCGTGCGCGATGACCTCCCTACAGCAGGGTCGAAAAATTCGCAGGTGACGACGGGAACAAGTCGGCAAGAAATGACTGCGAATAAGAAAATAATTGTTTGTGCTGTGGGGATTTTTGTTTGTTATTTCTATTTTGGAATTCTTCAAGAAAGAATGTAAGCAGAGTTCATCTTGTCCGTTGACATCTGTATCCTAGTTCAAACATTCTGACCAATGAACAATCGACATGTCTTGATTGACTACATTGGTGGTTTGTTTACATGGTTTTAAGATTGAAGTTTTAATTTTTAAGAGTTGAAATTATTAACTTAAGAGTTGGTTTTTGTGAAAATTTCCCAAAAAATGAAGGAGAAAATTACGCAACGTGTTTTATGTCGGTTAAAATTCAACCTGTTTTAACAACTTGTTTTTACAATTGCACTTAGTTATAAAATACAAACATTTTTGTTTACCCTTTTATATCATAAATATGCTTTTATACATTCTCGATCTATTTCAATTATATGAAAGAAGCTGTTTCTTTCTAGCAGTACCTACTAATCTTGTGTTTCCAAATAGAGCTTTCATCAATAATTGGAAGTAGATTAATTTAAGTTGAATTTTCATTCGTTTCTTTTTTAAAGTTTACCTGTTGCTTCTGCTATATATTTCCTTATCAAATGTATGATACAAAATCTTGTACTCCATTCATTGCTAGAAAGAAACTGCTTATGTGACCAAAATTATATCAATGTTAACTTTAAATTTTCTTTCTCGTCTTATTCAGTTGAGTTATTAATTTCTTCAGCAATATATTCCATTTTACAAAATAAAATTTCAAAATAGTATTAATCAGAATTAAATACTATTCCTGTCAGACATATTTTCCAGTCATTTTAAGTTTTAGTAGGAAGTCCTCTCCCAGGAGGCAAAGGCTGTGTACTGAATATATGTTATACTAAAAAAAATGCATAACTACATCTTAATACATCAATTTCAAAGCATGCGGGGGGGGGGGGGGCGGCGCATAGCCTCTCGAAAGTTAGCCTGATTCTTACTCATTGACTTTTGACAATTTCTAATAAGGAATAAGATTCATGTATGATATTGAATTTCTGAAGTGCAGCATCAACTTTCATGCATGAATCTTTGATTTCTGTCAATAGTTGTTCATTTATTTTTTATTAATTCATCTAGCAAATTCTTTTATTTGTAATAATTATGAGCTTACATGAAGTTTCAATGCAAAATTGTTCTTTTAACGATTTGTGATTAATCACAGTAAAAAATTCACTCTTTCTCTCTCTCTTTTAGCACAAGAAGTACTTATGGAGAGAATGACAAATTCACATTTACGTCTACACTTGTGTTTGTCCAGTGTGTTGTCAACGCCATTTTTGCTAAAATTAGTAAGTATTGTATTTGAACAATATTGAATTATTTTCCTTTATTTTTTGAGTTGAACCGCACCATGATTTGTGCACCCTCGCTGGTTTGGTAAATTAATTTTATCTATCAATTTCAAAGGTAAAAATTTTTATAATAAGCGCATATGTGCCTTCATCTCAGTTACTGACTATTCCTGACTGATAAGTTCCTAACAAAGACGAATCTGCAGTCTCTGCATGTCATGACCGAGCTTTAGGTAAATTTGGAGCTTTGCCTTATTTGGACCTGCCTTTGGCTTATAGGCAGTAACTTGCTGCATAGTACGGATTGGGCCGTGGTGGCCCGATCGGTAAGCCATCGGACTCGTGTCCGGAGGGACCCGGGTTCGATCCCAGCCGATCAAAGATCCACCGTCTTGATTAATGGTGGCTGGGAGGCGTTACAAATGTCGTGGTCACAAAGTCCTCCAAGAGAAACAATACCTCTGGGCAGTGGCGGCGCTAGGTGGGGGGCAGGGGGGGCAATTGCCCCCCCGTCGGAAGCATCTTGCCCCCCCGTCGGGGAAAATTCCTAGTTCGTCGGGGAAATTTGCCCGACAACAAAATTTTCCGACAGAAATCGACTGTCGAAAAGTTTACTGACTCCGACAGAAATGTAAAAAAAAAAAAAAATCTATCAACCCAATAAATTATTTTTCTTTAAAAAAAAATCTAAAACAGCTTCATTATTCATTGCAGTTGCTGCATCCCTTTAGGCGAACTTTAGTTCCGGGGAAAGTTACTTTTGTTCAGGTTAAAAAGGAGAAATGTTATTTTTTTTCCAATCAGATCAGACCTCACGCAAATCGCTAGCAGCATGTTTTAAACAAACATTCATTGACATTTGAGAAGAGACACTTTCCGATGACGATCCGAAGGTGACAAGCCAATAAATCGCCTGAATTGCCCCTTCCTAATGACTTCCTGTCATCGTCGCCTTTGCCGGTCGTCGCCTTCGCAGGTGGTGATTGTCCTGTTCTTAGGCCCTGAGTGATTGTAACTACTTTTTGTCCCAGGGCTCCTTTCAATGGCCCTGTTTTTGTCCTAAAAGCCCTAAAAACCTATCGGCGCGCAACCCTGATCGGCGCCTGACAATTAAGGCTGTCGGAAATTTTCAAAGGAAATGTGGGATAGGGAGGTCTAGAAGAACCTCGGACGAATCTCTTCAATAGCGCTGCTTTTACTCTGCGTCTGTTGACCATATAGAATGGTGTCGGATTCCAAAACGTCGGACGGTTGAATGATTTTAACATTTTTGTTTTAACTATTGGCACGACACAACCTAAAATTCGGTGTGATGATTTAGGCGCGAACTCGTATATGAAGAAGAAAGTGCACCTCAAATTCAAAATTAAATACTGCATCACAGAGGTAAGAACTTATTGTTTTATTTAAAGTAATGACGGAGCTTTGCCTTTTAATTCACTTGGGATAAGTGGGACCGCTTTTTAGAACAGTTCGTTTTTGAAGCCTTATATAAAAGTTTTAAAACACAAGAATTAAACTTATTGACTTGTTTTATCTTGGACGTTACAAATGAACAAAAGTCCACCATTATTTTCTAAAATAATACTTTGCTGTTTTAGTGATTATTTAAAAAAGTTCGCAAGGGTGTCCCACTTAACCTATACTAAAAGGAAAAGAGGTCACCCACCTCTTATTTAAATTTGAAGCTAGGTAATCTAAAACAGCGGTTCTCGACCTTTTTTGACCAACGGACCGTCAAGAGCTTTTGAACAAAACCAGGACCGGTGATGTTCTCTTTTTGTCTTTTTCTCCTCTATTTTTTTTTGGGGGGGGGGGGGGGAGAATCCTTCACTTGCGGATCGATAAAACATGTTTTTTTTCGACTTAAAGGGAAAAAAAACTTTTGATAAGAAGGAAATTAAATACTAGTGAAAAATTTTATGAATGGCTGCGGTTTTTCTCTTTTTTTTACGGAATAATAAAAATAACGAATAAATTAATTAATATATAAATGAAACCTTACTTAATACAAAAGAAGTTACGAAAAAAAGCTTAAGACTAACATAAGTAACTATTTCAATAATCAGATATAACTAATTGACGTAGCTGAAAATCATAGAAAAGCAAGAAAATTAATCACGATTCACGATATTAACGAAAATATCGTCGTATATAGGGTATTATTAGTATTATTATTGTATCTTCTTTTCTTTCTCTCTCTCTCTCTCCCTCTCTCTCTCTCTTGAGTGAAAACTTTTTTTAAGGTGGATAATCAAAAATCTCTAAGGAACAGTCAAATTTTTCTGCGGACCGGTGCCGGTCTACTGGACCACCGGTTAAGAACCGCTGATCTAAAAAAAGGGGTCTTTCTTGATAAAAGAGGAAAATTTTTACTATGTAATATTTTTTGTAAATTCATTCATTTGTGATACATATACTGACATTTCTGTTTGATGGAAAATTATGAGCCATTATTTTGAAAATCGAACAAAAAAGGGAAATTTTGGGAGTGACCATTTTTGATTTTCCTCATTTTTTTATATGTCAAAGTGGGTCATGAAAAATGAACATTCTGAAGTTTGTAGCCCCTCAAAAAATTTTGTTCGCTCGGTAAAAATTCCCAAAGTTTAATGTTAAGCAGCGTTTTTTTGGTAAAACGGCTGAAAGACGCATTTCAGTGCGCTGTAGTTTTTTACAGAAACGCCACCCCATGGTTATGTTTACATTTATCGATTGTACAGTGTGTAGTTATGAGGACCCCATAGTTATTTGGGTTGGGGTGTGTTGATTTCTTTAGTTAAGGGGCCGCAAAGTATGGTTTTTAGACCATTTTCGTTCGACTTTGAACTGCGTTATTTCCCCCCTAAAAGCAACCCCCCGAAATTTTTTTAACATATACTGAAAATTTATACTATGAAGAGAATATATGGTACGAAAATTGTTTAATATCTCCTTGCTTTGAAGAGAAAAAGACTTAGACATTTTTCAAATTTTCAAAATTTGCGGTTTTTTGATCGCATTTAACTTAAAACAGCAACTCTAGGAAAAAAAAGCTTTTATGGATTATGGAACCAACAGATGTGTAGAATAACGTAAAAAAGAAAGTTGCGTGGGGTCTCGTCTCGTTTTCAAGAAAATATTATTTTTTTTTTGTAGCTCATTTTAATGCTTTTTTCTCATAGTAAAATGTGTCCATCAAGTAGGTCAGATCTGCTGAAACTCTAAGTATACAGGGTGTCCACTCCAATCGTGGACCAATAGCTAATTTCTAAACCGTTAGAGATAAGCATATAGTTTATTTAGGAAAAAATCTCCAAATTACGAAAGGAATTTTGGGTCTATTCAATGTTTTTCAAAAAATCAAATTTTGAAAGAGTTACGAAATTTAAATTTTTATACAGCCCCCCAGTCCTATCAATCATATTTAGTAAAACATTCTTGACACTGTAACGTTTAAAACAAAAAAAAAATCACTCTTCTACCACAAAAATTGACCGAGTTATGACGTTT